>JABFPQ010000001.1:0-33230 GCA_022817265.1 Masnerella sp. ZL-2020
TTACGTTCCGATTATTAATCATCAGTACATACTCTATCCTTATTATTAAAAAGTCATGAGTTGTCATTTTCATTTTTAACCATAAATATGAAAGTTTCGAAAACTGGCACGGAATTACCCCACCTCACCCTAATTTAAAAAAAAATTACATACAATTAATAATATCAAAATGAAAAAAAATATCGTGATGATATTTTTCATTAAATTATCAAATGATATAATAATGGTTATTTCTTTATCACTTTATGACATTTCAGTCTGAGAACAAATTAGATACGCAAATAAATTCAATTAGAACCACTCGATAAATTTCGATTATATTTTCAAATTTACACCAATAACTTCCAAGATTCTAATCTATTTTCAGCTCTTATAACTATACTCTTATATATAACCTATCCTTAATTACTCTGACCTATCCCAACTGGCCTACTTTCAGACAAATCAAATCCCCATTCACGCGAAAAAAGGCTCAGAAAGTCCAATAAATAACGCAACCACTCCCTAACTCAAAATCGTCATTTTCCATTTTTTCATCTCACAAATAATATTCAGGATCAATACATTTTCTCTCTCGTTTCTTCCGAAATTTCTTTCCATTTCACACAATGCAATTTATTTAATGAATCTCAATTATACATTAAACTTGCAGCAGCGAAAACATAATTTAATATAACTATAACAAAATTAGTGTTATACTCGAACGTTAATTCAATCTCATAAATCTCAACTACAGCATCAAATTTTGACAATGAAATAAAAGCAACATGGCGTGAAGATAAATGTTGGTTTTTCGACGAAATAAAATTTCAACGGACGAAAACTAGCAAAATTGTTCAACGAAATTGAATTTTTATTAAAAATCTATATTTTATTTCTAACAAAAATGTATTTTTATTCAATTAAATAAATAAACAAATATTTATAAAAATCTAAAATTCATAAAATTTACATTTTTCAATAAAAAATATTTCCATAATTTGTTTATTATAACATTGGATTTTTAATGTTTGCAAAAAATTAATTAAGTAACGTAGAGCGACAATAATAACAAAATTACAAATGCAAATGAAGGACGAATTATTCACTTGTTCGTTTGATTTTATTCTAAGGCCGTTGTGAAGTGAATTATTTAAATGGAATAACGACGTTAAGTTGGGACGATAGAATACTGTTTCCTGTTCTTCGTTACTGAATCCCAGAAGATTGAATTTCAGTTTGGAATATATTTGCAACATTATTGATCGAGCGGGCACACACATTTGTGTGCCGCTGCTAATTATCCATTTAACGTCGATTATTATTATTTCCATCTAAAAACATGCTTCGATTCAATCAGCGCACTTTATCAACTTATCAGTTTTTCACTTCATTATTAAAATTGCATTTACAATATTCATGCGAAATTGCAAATCGTGTAAATTTGTCCAATATTACACGTTGGACTAATTTATTTACGAAATGAAAAAATCAAATTACTGAACAATAATAATAATGCAAACTTCATTAAATAATTTTGAAATAAAATTTTAGTTATAGAATGTATAAAATATAGTAATATCTTCATTATTATAACAAAATTAAACAAAATAACTTTTGTTACGTAAAATATTTATTTTTAATGTAGAAAAATTCCAAAAAATGACAAAATACGTAATTTGTAGATTTTTATAAATTATATTATTGTAAGAATAAGATTTTATTTTACTGGCAATTGAAAAAATGTTAATTTGCAAATAACAATATCAAAGTGATAGTTGATTTTATTTAAATTTCGATTTCCATTTTTCTAAAATTTCAAAATATTGAAATGAACATTTAATATGAAAAATGTTATTGATGAAAAAATGAAACGACGATTAACAATAAGTGAGAATAAGCAGGACTAACAATATAAGTGAAACGGAGAATAGTGATTTGCAAAGGCCTCGTCTATATAAAATGATAATTGTGGACAAAAGAAGTTTATGATTCGTGAGATACCGGGTGCTCTAATGACGATAGTGGGTCTGCATTAAAGACGCGTGTAATTGCAGAGCGCGCGTATTTCAGGGCCGTAATTACCATTTGGTTCCGCAAAATAGTATTCGCAATAATAGTATGAATTATGGGGCCTCAACAAAACAACTCGACACCGACAAGCTTGACTATAATTTTAGAATTATTTTCAAATTCGCCTGCGTGTTACAAAAATATGAAAAATGGAAAAATACTGCCAAACAAAAATCGAGAATAAATTTGAATACATTTACCAGAAATTTCTTTAAACCAATTTTAACATTCATTTTTTTAAATTTTTGTATTATTAATTATAAGACTGAAAACATATTGATTGAAAAAACATAATTTACATATTTTTGTAAATTCTATTTTTTTAGTAAATTTTGAATTTTTCGATTAGTAAATAGATTGATAAAACATGAAATAAAAAAAAGTTGATTTAAATATTTCTAATCTATAATTTGATTAAACGTTGTAATCTAATTTAATTAAATGCATGGTGGAATTGGAAGATAAATAAATTGTGTACGTGCAAATTAAGATAGATTCAATAAACTGAAAAATGCCACAAACTTAATATTTATTCAGTGATAAACCGCGTTGCAATTCCGGGAAAAGAATGTAAAATATAGCTAACTAAATCAGTCCACTTGGTAGACAGTTGCAAAGTGAAATATTAAACTTGAACAAATCAATAAAAAACAAAGAACAATGTAGCTCGTATTATTATATTACATATTATGCCTCATTTTCTGCCATTTTGGAATGCGCGAATTAACACGATACTAAATACGAATTTCGTTATATTACAAATTCGCTTCGTGATTAGTAATAATTGGTAAAATTTCATTCGATTGCAATTTAAATTTGCATTTGGTAATTTCATTGTATCGAATTCCTATACGAAGTGAAAAATAAATGAATTAATCAAAATGAATTAATTAATCGTCTCCGCGAAGAATTTAATATCTGACGCGAAATATTGCGAAATAATAAATGATATCAAATCGCACGTTTGAATTAGTAATTAATAGTCTAAACGAAATAATTTAACGCGATCAATACTTGATTTTACTGAGCTTCCCGTATTACACCGAGCCTTATTTGAATGTAAATTATACCAAAACGCTCGAATTACAACGAATTTCGGAATCACGGTCTAAGTGAAATTTCCTCTAACGTCAATTTTTGAATTCGAGTCAATTAATCGCGGCTTGAACGCGATACGCGTTTTACGACGAATGTTGCAACCTGATGTAGAATTTTGCCACAATTTTGTAACAAATCTTTTGGGCGGGACTGCAGCTGATAAATAATGCACAGTAAAAATTTGCGAAATGAAATTCCCGGTCGTGATTGTGTAATCTCGTGAATTTAAATTAAACGATGGAAAATTATCACTATTTCGTGTACGACAAAATGAACATTGCTCAGGATCAATACTATGCTATTTTATGATACGCCTAAAACATTGTACAAATCTTTACTGAGATTTTATTTGATCAAAATTGAATTTTTTTGTTGTAGTTGTTGAAAAAATAGAAAAAATATTGTTCGTTTATAATTGAAAATTAAATAGGTAATAATAAGTTATATGTTTTAGGTATATTATATACCTATATATTTATATATAATATTGTAAACTATGAGAAATTAATAATAAGCATAAATCAATGGAATATTTTTATTAAATAAATATAACAATCAACGAGTAAAAAAAATGAAAAATATTTAATGAGTTTTATAAAATTAAATAAAAAATTATGCGTTTGAGGTAAATAATATGCAAAACGTATAAAAATCATGTAATAAACTTGTTAATTAAAAATAATGAAAAATTATAATTAGGGAATTTTAATAAAATTATGATTGGATTTATCAACCGAAGAGATTCATTAAGAAATGATCCACGAGGAATAACAAAAAGTAAATCCGAATAAGAAATTAATCAGAACCATTGTACAAATTGTTGAGTCATATTCGCAATAAAAAAAGAGTAAATGAATATAAATTAATTAACGAGATAAAGCACAAAGAATTCGTTAATTAGTAAAATTAATATAAATGCTTTATTTATGAACAGTCGAAAAAAATACCGGTTTGTAATTAAATAATTAAATTAACTTAATAAGGTCAATCAAAATAATCAAATAATCGATGAGTATAATGTTTAATGAAAATAAACGATTATATACTAAAGAATAATATTTCATCCAATCGACAATAATTGCGTATTTTTAGCGACTCACTTCTAAATTGCATTTCCTGATTACTGAAATATCGACTGCGGCGACACGGATCATTCATCATGCAGTCACGTGACAATGATCACTTCGCAGTAATCATTAAAAGCATTGTCTGCGCGGTAAGAAAACAATTGTAATCTAAATCAAGCGATCACCCACACTCCGCCGAGAGGTAGGTCCCGAGTCACCTCTTCCATTGCATCATTTATTATAATAACGCGCGACTGACTCAGCCGGCGACTCGGCTTTTCAATTTTCGTTTAGTCGCGTATTTTCAATTAACGCTCCTGCAGAGGATATTGCTAATAACTGCGATTCCGATAACCACTTACATTGTGGAACGAAGTTTATCGATATAATGATTATTCGTTTCGAGCCGGCATTTTGGATGAGTCCGCTTGATTGAATATGCTTGGATTTGCCGGATTACTCACTTGATTGCTTAATTATTTCAACTCGCTTATAGCAAAACTTAGGGATTAACGGCAGCGCTTTTTTATCGGCGCAATTTGTATTCGTGAATTCAGTTTGGAGGAAATTTGAAAAACTCATTCTAGATAGTTTTTTTAATCAATGATCGTAGGTTTATGAATAATGATATGACGTACTCCATTATATTATTCACAAAAAATATGGTGAATTATGGTAAATAGTAGTGGTAAAAGTGCCTACTTTTACCACTCAAATTGAGTTGTAAAAGTGAGCACTTTCCCAGTCAAGTTTAGTGGGAAAAGTAGGCACTTTTACCCTACGAGTAAGATAAACAATTTTTTCGGCGCAATTATTTATCTAAATATATATTCGGCGCAAGTGCTAAAAATAATTTCGGCGCAACTGCGCTCGTTCTGAACGAAGAATTTTAATTAGATTTTTGACATTCGGCGCAATTGAGCTAGCCCCATTATTAGTATTTTGTAGTTAAAACTTATTATGAAAGTTTATTAATGACACAGTGATGGTGATACTATGTCATTGATTTAATTTATTTGATAAACAAATGATATCATTTGCAGTATCCCTTTTATCATAATAAGAAATTTTTTAACTTTAAAAAAAATTTTCCAAAATTTTGGAACCATAAATAAGGAAGACCGGGACAATTCCAGACATGGGGCAATTTCGGTACCCCACCTTACCGTTTAAACGATTTGTCATGTGAATGTGCCATAATAACTGTAAATGAGTTAATTGAAAAATCTTATAATATACTCTTTTATCAAAATTACTCTAATACATAAATCACGAAATTTCTACGATTTCAGTATGATAATCGTAATTGAAAAAAAGGAGCCGGAATTGCCTCGGTCTATCCTATTTATTTATAACGAAATTAATAATAAATTTTCACATATTAAATTAGTTAATTTAATTTCTAAAAAAAAAATTAAAATAATTTGTATTGGTTACTTCGAATAAATGATTTTAAGCATGTCATAAATTCATATAAACGTTGCATAAATGCAAGAGTTGTTTTATCAAAATGGTAAAAATTTCAACGTTCGACTTGTGCAAGTTTTTAAAATAATTTGTTTAAAATTTAACATTTTGTAGTGATACATTATATTACTTAAATGGTATTGACCACGATTAAATATATTAAATAAAAATATGAATCTACAAAGTGAAAATAAAAATTGCGAATTATTTTTAACAATTTATAACTCATTTTAAATAATATATTTATCAATATATTTTAAAATAATTATACTGAAATACGATAATTTTAAGCTGATGATATGTATAAAATACACACTTCTGCAGTTGCACGTTCCAATGGAAAATTCGTCATCATTACATCTTCAGGAAACTCTTCTAAATAGGTTGCGCAAAGTTCTTGCGATTGCTTTGTTCCAACGCGATCTTGGTTCCTATGTCTTTCGTCCATCCTTATCGGAAACAATAGCTCACTGTTAGTCCCTAATCTAAATGAAATTCGAATTTAATTAGTACATTTAACAGAAAAAGTATATGCCATTGCCAGCCTTAGAGGTTACTGCGCCCTGGGCGAGAAATTGGCTTGCCCCCCCCCCTCACTTAAAAACATCTTAAAAATTTACATAGTTCATAAAATAAATAAAAAGTAGGAAAATGCTTCTGTTATGAATATTCAATAAACTTTAATTTTTAGCAAATCGCATTAAGGGGACACGCAACCACAAAATGGTAAAATTGTTAAAATTTAAAAAAAACTAATGACGTATTTTAAATACATTGAAGTATTATCTTTTACACTGTGACATTATTTATTCGATTACTCGCCTAGAAATTGCAAAAAATGGCATTTGTTTGAAGTACTGCCAGAGCGCCAAATACTTAAAACTTGTTTATCTCTAAAACTTATTTTCCATATTTTCTTAACCTTAAAATGTTCCAGGAAGCCCATTTTTGACATGATTCAATTTTTTTTTATTACCTTCCAAATTTAACGGACAACAAATTGTAGAACCAGATTTCTGATATAATGTTTATATCCAAAGTTATTGTAGAAATATATCACATTATGAAAACACTTAACACAAGAATAAGGTCCGTTCTGCACAACTTTACGCCTAAGACTAAAGAAAAATTCAATCTGTGCTACACTTACTCCATGTAGGGGTACCTCCTCCCCTAACATTCAAAGAAGTATTTACAGCGTTTCATATTATATGAAACGTATCCAATATCGTCTCCAGAGGATGTCGCGATTCTCGACCTATTTACTAAACAAAATTCTTAAAAGTAATAAAATGGTTGAGTGAAACCAGATGTAACTCTCGCTCGAAAATGAAACTTAAAAACTAGGAAATCATAAAGGACACATTTATTAGTAAATAGAGAGGTTTTGTACGTCGAAATAATTTTAAATAACCAACAGTTATAAATAAACAATTGAGAAAAAACATATAAAAACGTCAAAAAAGGTCAGTTATTACTTTATTTTAAGAAAACGGAGGATAACTTCTCGATTTAAAAACGTCTCAAAAATCTGGTTCTACGATTTACTGTCGTTAAATTGAGAATGTTAAAATGAAAAAAAGCATTACATTGGATTAGATTTGGGCTCCCGGGAACATTTTGAAAATGACCTTTTTGTTGACCATTATTGTTAAATAAACAAATGAAAATTTGTTCAAAAATTAAAATTGATAATGTTTTATATTGCAATAAATAATCTTTGAAATGTCCGAAAATCTTTACAATTCAATGAAAATTAACGATTTTAGAGATTTTGATTGCGTGTCCCCTTAAAAGACTGTAGGATACTGAACCCCAATTGGTGATTGAACATTTTTATGCTATACTTACAAGTATCAATATTCCGCATTGAAATTTGTTGTTTTGGCCTCGAATTTCCACTTGGCATTACTGATGTATTTATATTATGTTTAATAGAAGTGTTTTCAGACTATTATTATAGAATTTTCGTTTTAGCAACAACGGAAATTTCTTTGAGGGTCGATCCGTTCTTGAATCCTATACATCGATTATTTTTTCTTGAATTTAACCATTTACAGGTGAAAAGTCACGAAACGTTGTCCTTGTGAATGTTGACATTGTATTGAGCAAAGGACAGAGATATATCTAGATTTGTTATTATTCTATCCTTTTCCTATCTCTTCGTTTATGTATACACGGAAAAAGGTTTTCACTGTTAAACACGAGTTAGGTTAAAACAGTAAAATATCTTGAATATTCACCATGTTTATCTGTACCGTCCACGGATATTTTCGGTGAACAATCACAATATATCTCTGTGCATCCTATTTATGATATTTTCAGTGATTGTAATGGAAGTTTTCAATACTAAATACTTGATTGCTGATAATCGAGTAATGAACTGACATTTTGGAAGTAAACTTTTACTATTTGTTGTTTTACTTACAGATTAAATTATATCAAATGAAAAAAATATTAAGATGTGTCTGACATTAAATTGTAAAATGCAATTAAATATTTGTTTGTCAAAAAAAACGATTTTTCAGTTTTTCCTTAAGAAATATAAATTATTAGTAATAAAAAATTCAGTTCATGTATATTGACATTTATTATTAGTAACGTATATAAATGATGATATAAATTAATTAATACAGTTTTAAAAAAATAAGTTGCAGGCAAATAAAAACAAACTGACAAGTTTTTTATCATATTTTATTATCAATATTTACAAAACTTACAAAATTTACAAACGATGTCTCGTAGCTATATATTGGATGCCATTTATTTCCGTAATAATGCACGGTATTCTTAATGCTAGTGAATCATATGTGATTGCTTCAGTTTGTACCGTTTGTAAACTAACGCTGTAGGCGAAAAAATGTTCATTAAAGCCAATTAATAAAAAAGGAGTATAATTAAAATGTAATATTTTGTCAATTGAATGTATTTTATTAATTCTTCCGAATATTGGACCATCGTCATTCATATTTGCTAGAATAATGGTTCCAACCTTGAACGTTACATCGTTAATTGTAACAGAAATTAAAGTTTCTGTTTCTTTTGAAAATGGATAATTTAAATGTAAAATTGGATCTGATACTGTAGGACCATAAGTAATATATGAATCATGATATTTTCTAAACTGAAATTTTATTAGGCTCAACTGAAGTCTTATACCAATACTTTTGAGAATATTTCTGCGAGAAGAGGTAGCTTGAAGTATCGCTTTTAATTCCCGATGTTTTGACTCATAGCGCATTGACGAAACATGGACAACTGGACCATTTTGTATAATCATTCTTACATAATGAATTAACAAATGAAACTTCAATTTTAGCGGTCGACATAGAGATTTGTATAATTCATTATGATCTGTGATTAAAAGTTCTAAACGTAGTAAATCATAACGCGTTATTTCAGGGGCTGTCAAAATATCAAGGATTGTTCTAAGTTTTATGTACAAGGACCAAATAGGTACATCTTCAGGGACCCTATTACCCACCATGATACCAAAATACCTTGTGAAAAATAAGGCCTCTGACGCAGACATTTTTAATTTATTGTTAGACTTTATATAATCCATTTTTATTTCAGGAGGTACATTAGAAGTTTCAAAATCAAAATCTAAGGTGTTCAAAACTGCGTTTAGATAATCAATTGAAAAACATTTTTCTTTATTAACTAATTCGAGTAATACTTCTGACATAACGTAATTTGCAACTCCTTCAAACACATCGTGCATCATGTCTACTGAACTATTTTCAACGACATGAAAATCCTTCAAATCATTAAAAAGGCATGCTTCTTTTATTCCACTTTCAGATGTTTGATTTTTTACTAAGTCAGACTCGTACTTTTCTTTGGTTCTTAATAGAGTTTCATCTTCTTTCGTTAGCGTTTTTATCTCATCCGGACCTGCATAACAAATTCTACAGCACTTAGTACGAGCAAACGATTGGACGAAACCTAATAGTGCATTACAACCCAAGTTATCTCCTAGCAACAAGCATGGAATTAAATAGATTTTAAATATTTTTGACTTAACGATAACCTGAAATCCATTTTCTCTAATTTCTTTCAACTCTTCGATTAATGGTTTTAGTAACGCCGTATTTCCATAGGTTTTCCGATCTTCACTATAAAAAATATCTGTGACAATGATACCGTCTAACTTTGAACTAAAACTAGGAGGAAAACATGGAACTGTAGTGTAAATAGCGCCAACTGTATTTTTTCCAGCATGAGACACTAACGCGTTCCCCGTTTCCACGTCATCAAAGTAAATAATTAAAGGCAGCGCAACGCCATCTTGATCAAAGTCATCTAATTTTTTTTGCCACAACGAACCTTGCACAAAATTTGAAAGTACACGTTTTTCGGAGTTTAAAGCATTCATATAATTTATTGTTGCTTCCAACAAACCATCCATTTCTAATAATTTTGTAAATGACTGTTTTATTGGCAAATGCACGCTATAAACATTTTTTGTTTTCACAGTCATTTTATTTGTTTGGCACTTAACATCTTGAATTGTATTCAACGAACACATTTTAGGTTCTATATACATTCCCATTTTTTTATATTGATTAAAACGTCTTTCTTCTGTGCAAAATTTGTTGAATGGATCTCTGTATTTTGAAAAAGTATTCTTAATATCATCCGTAATTTCTTTGTTCATTATTCGAAAAACGCCTAATTCCAATTGTTCTAATAAAAAAGGGTTATACGCGTCTGCAATAAACTTTCTTAAAAGACATAAAATGTTTTGAATGTCACTTCTAGCAAATTTGTAATTGCTATATAATTCGCAAGTTAATTCTATAATTTTGGGTTCGAGATCCATGTTTTCAACTTTATTTCTATAAAAATGAACTTTATAAATTAAATGGGTATGTTAAAATGTAATATCGAACACAAGTTAGATTATGAAATTAGTTAAACACAAGTGCGATGAAATCGACTTAATAATTACAGTTTCTCTAGTTTCAAAGCTAAATCTGCAATTCTTTTTTGAGCTACGATACTTCTAAAGCCTTTAATTTCATAAACAACTTTTTGATAAAACGACCAAACGTGCGGACACGCGACTGGATACTCAATGTTAAGCGCAAAAAATAATTTAAAACATAAATCAACTGCCAATACGGGAGAAGTGCAAGAATAAATTATATCCTTCACTACTACATAAGACGCTTCTACGGCATTTGGAGATCCGCAAATTATAACATAAGGTTGGGGAAGAGGGACGTTATTATCAAGATAAAACTGCAACTTCTTCTGAACAAAGTTTTGAAGGGCTTCGTCGCTCTGAGGAACCTGAAATTCAGATTACAAATAATCAAGATTAAATATAAAATAACATGATGAAATATATACTTAAACAAAGGGAACAGCATTTTAATAATGCTAAAATTCAAATCATACCTGTATGTTTTCAATGTAAGATTTGGCAATATCACTTTGTTCGGGTCTCCATTCTCCCTCTACTTTTTTTGTTTTAAATGCATACTTAATCAAACTTGGTATTAATAATAGAGCCAAAGTGTTAGCGTGATCTGAAAATATTAAAAACTGATTAAAATCAATATAACTTAACCTATTTTAAAAACTTATCATATATTATGACGTTTCCCCATTTAAAATTACCAGGTGGAATTTCCAGGTGGAATTACCAGGTGGAATTACCAGGTGGAAAATTGGCGGTTTGATTTATTAAAAAATTTCCAGGTGGAATTTCCACGTGGAAGTTCCACCTGGGAATTCCACCTGGAAATTCAACCTGGAAATTTCTTAAACTATATATTTCCAAAAATTGAATGCTGTTTTGAATTAAAGGAATATTTTTATTAATTTTAATTCTGACATACAGTTTGTTTAATTTTTACATAAAATGTAAATTTAAGAATTAACATTCTTTCGGAATCGAATTAATTAACTAATTATAATTTTTATTCGTACAAATTTAGAGAATGTTTTTTATTTTTTAATACATATTATGTTGTAATATTTATATTATACTAAATTTAGGAAATATACTTAAAGATTATATTAATTATATTGTTTAAGTCTTAATCATAATCAATATAATAAATTATTTGTTATCGTTAAAGGGGACTCTTCATCGAAATGTCTAAGATGTGAAATTATTTATAAATTATCCCCATGTTTAAAAAAGTTACTCTTTTTCAAAATTAAAAACAAAATTAAATCTGTTTTTGAAAATTGTCGAAAAATATGTACAAAAATAAGTTTATCAATAAAAATATTTATAAATTTCCAAAAAAATTGTTTTTAAGCAAATTTCAAAAAATTTTGTGGATAATATTTTAATATCATCATAATTTAGTTTCGATGAGTTTTTTTCTCAGTTTCATTACTTTTCGATATCATTGTTTTAAACAAAGTTACTGGTCTGATATATATTGTAACATCTTTGGTTAACAATAATATATTAAATGATACTATATTACTTGATATTTTCTTTCAAAAACCCTGAAAACACACTTTGATCAAATTTTGATCAAATTTTGTGCAAATCATTTGATCAAAATTTGCGTCGTGCGGTGTCCGCAAATTTGCTCAAATTTTGACCAAATGCGTGTATTTTTTATGATAATATTTCCCTAAAAACACACTTTGATCAAATTTTGATCAAATTTTGTGCAAATCATTTGTTCAGAGTTTGACCAAAATCGTGTATCCATGATTTTTTATTCTGTAAATCTAAATTTGCTCAAAATTTGAGCGAACTTGCGGACACTGCACAACGCAAATTTTGATCAAATCATTTGCGTGCAGTTGTGTTTATAGGGAAGTTTCTTTTATTTAATCATTTTGTGTTAAATTATACACATATTTTATATATATATATATATATTCTATTCACCTTCATTTAAGTGATATAATAGTGATACGCATGATTAATTTGTAGATAACATAGAAAAATAATGCAGTTTAAAATATTAATAAGAAATTATAATACAAACTATACATTTTAACAAATAAAAACATAAGTATAATGTATTAAATATAATCTAACTGCTTTGCAGTTCCACAGTACAATATTTGTAACAGAATCGCATGCGAAATTTGCCTAATTAAAACTAAGTTTTTGTTGATTTTATTTCGTCGTAAAGTTTGAACTGTACAAGTGAAATCGTTTCTGATATTAGAAAGTTTTGATTAAAGAATCACTTCAAGAGAATTTCTCGGACCGAACTTAATCTTACAAATCCATGTATTTATTTAACCAATTCGAAAGATATTTTAAGCCAAAAAATATATCAGAACATTCTCAGAACATGAGGTGAGCTACTAATGTATAGAAATTTAAATATCCTTCGCCTATTTTTGGCCGATTTTTATAATCTTGTGACGTAAAAATCCAGGTTAAAATGAAGGAACAATTCATTTCTACTTCTACCAGTAACAGTTTATTTCTATTCTGTCAATTATATAGTTAAATAAAAGTTCAGCATGTTAAATTTCCAAATTTCCAAATTTCTATGATTAAGAATTTAGATTTACAATTTTCCCATCTGTTCATTTTCAACATTTTTTCCACTTATTTTATAGTTTTTGTGCGCAAACAATGCAGAAACAAATTCATTAAACAGGACATTTAAGAAATTATTAACCTGAAATCTTAATCATGTAAACAATTAACAATCTGAAATGCAAACAAACGACGAGAAAACTAAGAATCTGAAATATGAAGAGACTAGAAACTTGATAATCTGGAATCTTGACAACAGACCAGATAATAAACAGATCAAACAATTAATAATACAACTTGACAGACTGAGAAAATGTTCATCTACAATTTTTGCAGCTTGGAAAGCGAAAGGATATCAAATTTACCAATCTAGAATCATGTCAGGTTGAAAATAGAACAAGCAGGGAATTTGACAATGTAGAATATATAAAGATTAAAAAGTTAACAATCTTGAATCCTAATAAACTAATAAATAGACTAATCGGATAAATGACAAAATGGAAATTTTTGTCATTACATTTTTTATGTGGCAGAATTACAAAAAACAGTTTTTGTAAACAAAAGGGTCCGAGAAATTTTCTCAATAATGCCATATATTAGGTACTGCACTGATATATGAAGTATTGTCAATTTTAATCATTATACACGATTTTCCTAAGTCAGAAGTTTCTACAATATCAAAATCATGTCTTATGCCAGTTACTTCCTTGATAAAATTTACATTTGTGAATGCTCTTCGAATTTCTACTTTTTTTACTACTGTCAATTCTTTTTGCGTTTCTTCATCGAGTATAAATTCAAATACCTGTGCAAAACTTTCGTCAGTTAATTGAACAAATGAATTGTTTGAACGTTTGCACTGTTTTTCAGCCGATGAATAAGTGCATTCGTCCTTCACTATTCTCCTGTAGGATTGAGTATTTAATGTCAAATTGTGTTGTTGAATAATTGCCATGTTCGTTGTTTTTGGTGCTCCAAAGTATCTTGGCTTTGTTATTTTTGCCGTTTTAATTGTATTTCTGGAACTGATCTCGTTACAATAATCAATCGCTGGTGAATTGTTTTCAATTTTCGATTGAATAATGTTATATGCAGTTTCCATAAGAATGTATCTCTTAATTTGGTCACTCACCCCATTTGCTGCGTGTATGTTTTTCAAAACAACGCCATTTCCAGATTCGAATGGGTATCCGCTGTGGCACCAAAGAGGACCCCAATATCGTACACTATCTGCAATGTGATAACATTGATGGAGGTTATATGTCATCGCTCGAATCCCATACAACACTTGTGTTTCTTCAGTAAATTCAACCAGTAACTTGTGCCCCTCATCAATAGAAGTTGCTGTTAATTTTGGCTGCAGAAAAATGTGCAGCGCTTCTACAAGCTTAGTCCAGTGATTAAAATATTGCCTTTGAAAGTATTTTTTCAATATTGGAGCGCTGTAAAATAATATCCAATTCTCCCATTCTTTACCGCTCCAGTATTTTCGAGCGGACATTGGTCGTGTTAACCGGGCAACTTGTCTTGGAGGTGTTATTGTTAATAAAATTTCATCTATCTCTGGTATGCAGTTACGTAACGAAGACCCGTTTGGAGAATCAGCTCTTGTCCACATATTCATGAATTGTCTAGCAAGTCCAAGTAAAATAGAGTGTAGATAGTCCGGCACAAACCCATTAATTACATCAAAATTGGATAAAAGTATTAATTGAGTTGTACTTAAAAATCCTTTGACAGTAGCTTTTGGATCTGTTTTCCTTAACTCGACAGATTGAAACATGTTTTCAATTGATGCTTCAGAAGTTCTTTTATCAGGTATAGGATCCATTATTGGGTACTTCAACGCATGAGATTCATGGCACCACTCTCCTGGATGCAAACACCAATTGCAGCCATATTTACCATTAAACTGTGTCAACCCCTGCATTGGTGCTCGCGCGATACTGTCAACACAACTACACAAACCAAATAACTTAACCGTCTTTTTTTCTCCTTGAACATTGCAAGTTACACCAGAGGTTGATAATAAATTCATTTGTTCGACGAAAGGCTGCAAAAATACATTCATGTCTGGCTTTGTATCACCGTACCAAATTCCGCATAAAATAGGCGAACTCAATTTTTGATTGACTGGAAGCTCATTTATCATTATTTGTACCAGCCACATAGAATTTGAACTATTATCAAAAACTGCCGCGCCATCTGCATTAAACGTAAATGTAGCGTATTCACTTTGAGTTAAGGGGTCTAATTCATTGCGAAATGACTTATATAGCTCCCCATCATAAAAATCTTCAAAAACCTCATTGTCTGAAACCCTTTCATGAATAATTGTACTATATTCCTCCCAGTTTTTTTCTAATTGCGCGCGTATCACTGGACTTGGATCAATTGTAATAAAAAAATCTTTATGTTTAAGTTTTTGTACATCAATAACATTTTCGCAATTTGAGCAAGTAAGTGTTTTCGACTCGTTGCGTTTATAAGAACCTACATAAAATTTACATTTATCGCAAATTGAGTGGTAACTAGCAGCGTCAATTGGATTGAAGATTTTGTCAACAAAATATCGGCTTTTTGGCAAAATAGGCTGTACAAACATACTATTTATTAGTTTGTGTAAATCGACGACAGCGGTCAACGGTAACGAGTGTACAATTGCAAATTTTAAAGCCATTGTGAGAATTTCTATTTTAGTAACTTGAACTGGCATGGTTATGTTTGTATAAAAAGAGTCGTCGTTTAAAATATTGTTCAAAAATGTGAACAATTCATGATCATTGTCCGGGTTATTTTGCATTAAATTTGCAGCATAACGCTCGAATTCTTCTTCGTATTCTTCCTGCTGAATTTCTTCATTTAATAGGTCGTCTTGAATTTGCAAAGGAACGGCATCCTATAAACAAAGACAAGTTTCTGTAAAATGTGTGTATGATCAAGATTGTATATTCCTAAGACAAGCAAAATAGTTTATTGTATCTACAAGCCGACTGCGTATACGGCGGAAACGACTGAAGTGCTATGTAGAAGTAGGAAGTGTCAAGTCTAAAGTAAAAAAAAAAACTGTTTTATTCAAAACGTTAAAATCGCAAAAATCGTAAAAAACAACTTTCTTTAAAGAAATTTATAAAAAACACAAATGTGTGATTATATATAATTCAGTAACAAATAAATACACTAATGTAAAATTCAATAACAAATAAAAATTATAAGTTATATAAAATAATTTGGAAAACTTTTTGTCTGAATAATATATAAAGTAATTTTTTGGGTCATTTCAAAAGCAATCGAGTAAAATGTTAAAAACAATCTTTGACAAAATAAATTATTTTTGTGCGACCTTACAAGAAAAAAACAAAGTAATTTCTATTTTTTACAGATAACTATAAAATTTTAAGTACAGATCATTTGTCATATTGTTCCATTTGTAATGTGATAAACTCGAAATGGAGAACTTCTTCTAGAACTGCGCAAAGATGGAACAGACACATCTCCACTCATTCAGGGGATGAAGAACGTCGTGGGAGAACAAGCCTCGGTGTGCCTTCTTACACCAATGATGGATCTGGAGCTTAGAGACCTGGACGAAGTAACCACGAAAGAAGATTTAATGGAAGCGTTACAAAACACGATCCAGGGAGGAGGAGTCGTTGACATGAACTGGATCAAATCCCTCAGACCATCTTATAGGGGAACTCAGGTGGGGCTTATCAGACTGCCTGCAGCAGTGGGAGCACAGGTACTGAAGGCAACCAGAATTAAAGTAGGATGGGTATACTGTCGCGTAAGAGAAAAGCGTTCTGTTTTAAAATGTTTTAGATGTCTCATGAGCGGGCATATAGCGAAAAACTGCGAAAGCGTCAAAGATAGGTCCAAACAGTGCTACAAATGTGGTAACGAAGGACATAAAATGAAGGATTGTACTGGCCAGCTGAAATGTCTACTCTGCGTAGAACTCCACCAGGAAGGTAACCTCCAACACTTCCCTGGTAGTATGAGATGTGCAGCAACAAAGCTGGACGCTGAAAACAAAGCAAAGAAAAACAAGGATGAGAGTAATCCAAATCAATCTTAACAGAAGCAGAGTAGCCCAGGACCTACTGATCCAAAGAGTGGCTGAAGAAGAGATTGATATTGCGCTAGTCTCAGAACAAAACAGGGACATGGATGTTGCTGACTGGACACCCGATGAGACGAAAAGTGCGGCGGTCTGGATTTGTGGTTCTTTCCCTACCCAGAGAAGAGGGATACCAGGAGAAGGTTATGTGTGGACCGAAGTGGATGGTATACGCTTTTACAGCTGTTACTTTTCTCCAAATATACCCTTCCAGGAGTATATTGAGAGGATTGGTAAACTCGAAGATGATATTCGGTCTAGGACAGGGCCAACTATAGTAGCAGGTGATTTCAATGCCTGGGCAGCAGAATGGGGAAGCGCGAGGACTGACAGAAGAGGAGCTAGCTGGGTAGAAGCAGTCTCACGACTAGATCTGGTAATAATTAACCAAGGTGACTCGCTTACGTTTCGCAGAAACAACACCGGCTCGATCATCGATATAACCATGGCCAGCCCAGATTTGGTTAGTTCGGGAATCCAATGGACAGTCAGTGAGTCATACACAAATAGCGACCATCAAGCTATCCGCTTTGATCTTGGAAGACGACAACTTCCGAAGTCCAAACCATCCTGTACCTGGTCAGCCAAGAAGTTGATAGAAGAAGTGCTAGTCTTCAATATTTGGAAGCCGATAAAGAGCGAAACTGAAGCGGAGAAGACTGTTTGTTCGACCATGAGACACATCAAACAAGCCTGCGACGCCTCGATGCCGAGAACTAGAGTGGGATCTCGCCGACCGCCAGCGTACTGGTGGACAAACGAAATTGCACAACTGAGACGAACCTGCCTTGGTAAGAGGAGAAAACTGCAAAGATCGCGTGACAGAGGAGTCCAGACGCTCAGACTGGCGTATACAGTAGCTAGGAAAAGCTTGAGAGCAGCGATTTGCGAGAGTAAGAGAAGGTGCTGGCAACAACTCTGCCGAGAGGTAGAAAACGATCCCTGGGGTCGACCGTACAAGCTGGTAGTAAAGAAGATGGGTCTCAAGTGGAGAAGTAAGATCGACAACAACCCTGGGAAAATGAATGAAATTGTCCGAACCTTGTTCCCACAACATCCGGAAATTTCGAGAAACCACTGGAGCACCCCAGTACAAGCGCCAGATCTAATTCCCCCTGTTACTGAGGAAGAGTTGAAAGCAGCGGTGAAGAAGATGAAAATCTCTAAAGCACCAGGAGTAGATGGAATTCCCAACGTAGTAATCAAGGTAGCTGCGGAAGCCAGACCAGAAATCTTCTTAGACATGTTTAACGCATGCCTGAGAGAAGGGATATTTCCGATATGCTGGAAAAAGCAAAGGTTGGTCCTGTTACCGAAAGGAGTTGCTTCGAGTGAAGACCCGACATCGTACAGACCTATCTGTATGCTGGACACCACGGGCAAGCTCCTGGAACGAATCATCGCGGGGCGGTTGAATGATGCACTGGACCAGTCTGGAGGACTCTCGGACAGGCAGTATGGTTTCCGTGCAGGACGATCTACCATAGACGCAGCCATGTTGGTGAAGGAAGCGACGAGAGCAGTTAGCACAGGCTACGGAGCGGGAAGGAAGTACCAAGCGCTGATCACTCTAGATGTTAGAAATGCATTCAACTCTGCAAGGTGGACCAGTGTTTTGGGAGCAGTAGACCAACTTCAGGTACCAGACTACTTGAAGCGGATCCTCGAAAGCTACCTCAGAGATAGAGTGCTCCTGTACAACACCTCAGAGGGCACGAGAGAGTGCAGAGTAACCAGTGGAGTTCCTCAGGGGTCCGTTCTGGGACCACTCCTATGGAACATTATGTATGATGGAGTACTGCGAATTCCCCTACCTAGAGGAGCTGATATTATTGGTTTTGCTGATGATATTGCAATTCTGTCCACTGCGAATAGTGTGGAACAAGTCCGTGAGGTAGGCAACGAATCTATTGCAAGGGTTCACCAGTGGTTGAGAGATAGTGGACTCTCTTTAGCACCTCACAAAACTGAAGCAGTGCAGTTCTCCAGGAAGCACAAGATAGCCGACCTTCAATTCGTAGTAGATGGACAGACCGTCTCCACAAGTCCTGCCATCAGATATGTGGGCATAAGGTACGACAGTAGAATCAACTTCAAGGATCACCTTGAGAAGACGAACCAAAAGGCCAGAAAGGTGACTTCAGGGTTGACTAAACTGATGCCTAACTGGGGAGGCCCCAGTTCGATGAAGAGAGCACTACTATCCACAGTAGTTGATTCAATACTACTCTACGGAGCTCCGATTTGGGCAGAAGCTCTCCAAGTTAAAGCCAATAGGAGAAAACTGGCCGCAGTGCAACGAACCTGTGCGCTTCGTGTGGTGAAAGCCTATCGCACGGTGTCAGAGGCTGCAGTAATGGTCCTGGCAGGAAGGATTCCTATCGACCTGCTAGCGCAAGAGAGAGAGAAACTCTACAAACTTAAAGTCACAACAGGAGAGGACTCAGTTAATGAGGAAATCGAGAGGAGAAGACTCAGGCAGAGTACCATCTCTACCTGGCAGCAGCGCTGGAATGCGGAGACGACAGGCAGGTGGACACACCAATTGATACCAACTCTGGAACCATGGTTGAACAGAGATTTCGGCGAACTGGACTTCCACTTGACACAAGCTCTTACCGGACATGGATGCTTTCGAGCTTACCTGTGTCGGTTTGGCAAGAGAGACACGGAGGACTGTCCAACATGTAGTGGCGCACCGGAAAACGCCGAACACGTTGTGTTTTATTGCCCGAGATTTGGAGAGATGCGAGAGACACTAGCGAGAGAGCTGGGACAGGAGTTGACTCCTAATAACATCATCCAGCTAATGATGGCAAGCCGAGATAACTGGGAAGCAGTGAGGAAGTTCTGTCGAGTTGTGATTGGATATCTGGAGGAATTCGATAAGAGAGCTGTAACATGACAAAATTATGATGTGATATGACGATTAAAATTGAGGCTGAACCCCTAATCCCGCCGGGGAAGGGGGATGTAAGCTTACTCTATTCGACGTAGTGTACGAGGTACAGATAGTTAGGCTCTTGAAGAAATGTGGAAAACAGTCCCGAGAGCTTAACTGGGTTTCGTAGGGCCACTTTGAGAAGGCGCGCTTTCTCCAACGTCCATTTAAAAAAAAAAAAAAAAAAAAATGTGATAAACTCAAAGTTTTTTGCTCAAATATATTTATGATTCTGAATAACGAATTTGACTGCTTTAAATAAAATAATTTTGAATCAGATGAATTGCTACATTTCCTACCACCGATGTTAACTAAACTTAACATATTTGTGGAATCTTTTAACTTAGCTCCGATTGAGGCAGTTTTATATGGAAAAATCAAATTATTATACAATATATTTTTTTTCTACATTTCACTGAATTGTAAAGTGCAGTAAATGTAAAAGTCTCAAAATTATTGAAATGTCCATTGAACGAACAACCATACACTACCAACATAAGATCAGTTCAAATATCCGCTTGAACGGAATGCATCCCTTATTAGCACTTGTATTGTGAGTTTTTCAGCCGTATGCCATTGAATTATTTTTATTTACTTGAACAGAATATTTTTTATTTGTCTTACGTAATTGTATTCCCATTCCATTTCATCGTCATTGTAAACAAAATCCATGTTATGGTCATCTGGAGGTACGAAATGTTGATTTTCATCATGATGCACAACCATTTCAATAACGTCATCATTTTCATTAACGCAGGGAACATAGTCGTCATTGTTTTGGTTGATATTCATATCCTAATTATGAATACAACCAACAAAACATTATTAAGGAATTATAAATTTTAATATTAATAATATAAATAATAATATCAGTAGGGTAAAGTGGTCTAACAACGCTATGATTCTGTTTCTTTCACTCTTTAACATTCTTCATATATTCTGTCTTTTTTTTTTTTTGATGGCGTTATTAGACCACTTTACCGTATGTCTTAACCCGTTCAGTCACCGCGTCTATTATAATGAATATGAAGTAACTAGTTTTATGTTAAACATTTGTTGAATTCACAGTTTTCATTTTAATGTTTGTTTTATTTCATTTAGTATAATATTACGAAGTATTAAAAGAAGCATTAATAGAAAAATTATGATAAACATTAAAATTATTGAGAAAAATATTGAAAAACGACAAAATAAATTGAGACTGAACAGGTTAATATGATTGTATAAACATTCATTTCAGGCCCATATACCTATATTTTATAACATTAAGAGATATGCACATCATCATAAGAAGTTTCATGATGTATAATAAAAACACTATCGACTAACTTTGTTAAAAAATTACATTTAAAGACATTTTTTATTAATTTATAAAAATTATTATTAAACATTTTTTATGCGCTCAACCCACAAATTAAAAAAAGTACTATATTTTGTATTCGACTTGTCAAATAAACACTTAAAATTGACATTTTTAATAATATATCCTTCAATTAATTTGTTAACTGAGATTATACGACTTATGAAAATTCCAAAAATTATATTATTTTCATGATGAACAAATATAAAATTGAATGTAAACTTTCAACATTTATCAAACAGTTACAAAATTAATTATTTCATTTTTAACGTTAATATGCAATAATTATTTATGTACAATGTAATTTTTATATTACCCATAAACGCAAAAAGGAACAATAACATATTATCATAACGTTTCGCGACTGTGTTTTTAATGACAATTCATAAAAAAAATTATACACCGCCTTCAATTTGTGATCTTTCAAAAGATCAGATTTTGAAATATCTTTTTTGAAACTATCTAAAGTATACTCATTGTCTTACCTCTTGTCTATTCCCACCGTATTCTGGTAGATTTCGTAAACGAAGCAAAGTACGTTCTGGAATGTCAACATCGTCCTCTTGAAAATAAATTTTGTAGCCCCGCCTAGCCATTCTGGAAAATTTTTCACTTTACAAAAAAATTAGAATTTTTATTCGTATTAGGCCAATTATTATTGTTCAGTGAATAAGGCGAACAGACTACGAATCGGGGCGGTTGTTATTTTGCGGTTGTTAAATTTTGTGAGCGTTAGTTTTCTCACTAGTAGATATCCTGTTAAATATATGGAGTAATCTTTCCAACACTCCAAGGTTGCTAAAAATCGTTCATTTTTCAACTTCATAATTTATTATCGCAGTTTATAATGACACAATTGCTTTCAAAATTTGGGATATGATTGAACAATGACAGAATATTACTTTTTCAAATTTTCATTTAATTCATTATGCTGTTCCACCTTGAAGGTACAACTTTAAAATAGAAAATTCACAATTAACAATATTAACACAACGAAAAATTATTAAACTGGAAAACCAATAAACGGAATTACTTTCTAACAGGATATCTAAATAAATAAAACTCAAGCTCAAGAAATTTTAAAACCGAAAAATTACTACAGCTCCATACACATTACTTTACCAGAATGTTTCACATAAGTTAATTCAACTTAATTTAAAATATGAAATTTGAAAAGTATAATTAATGTTTAAATTACTCATCAAGATTAGAAAAAAATTTTTTGTTTGTTAATGTTGATATCGTGAACACACATTTCGGTTGATTTTGAGTGGTTTTCGTTTCATCGTTCCTCTAAACAACTAAAGTGAATTTAAAAATATCCAAGAAAAGCTTTTCCAAAAAACGTCCAATCAAACTGAGAATAGTATTATAGTGGAACAATAAAACAAAAACCACTTAAGAGGATTTTCAAATGTCTTTGTTTACAGAAACGCGTGCATTAGTTCTTGAATATATAAAGTTTGTTTACAAAATAAAATATATTAGGACAATCTCTCATTTTCTAAGATTCGCCTAATATAGTTTTTTTTTGTAAATAAATGTCATATACTCATGAAGTAACTGCACGCCTTTCGAGGTGGATAGGTATAAATAATAAATCCTCTTAACCCTTTCGCTCCGGGACTGGTCTATATTATGGATGTTCATAAGGTCAACAAATTGCATTAAATTTAGGAAAAATATTGAAAAAATTTCTGATTAATTTTTTGACTTTCAAAATTAACTTTAAAGGTCAAAAAATGGAAATGCGTAAGTGCGATTGAAAATTGGTATACCTACGTTTTATGAGTCGCTCAATGTTAAAGTATGCAAATTAATAATACATTAAAAATCTTTAATAAATTATTATAATCTTCATAACTTTTTGTAACAAAGGCAACGTGCCATTTCAGGTAAAATATGTGTCAAAAAAATGAGTTTAAGAATTATTAAAATCACTTGAAAACTATAATTATAATTGAATATAATTCTGTCAAATTTTAGAGAAAATCAATCTTTTTTTCAACTTTTTTTTTCAGGTAACCAGTTTTTAATGTATATTTTCGATTTGTACAATTATTGAGGGCAAAACATAAATAAAAATAAGTTTAAGAAATTTTAAAATCACTTGAAAACATGTGAAACGGTCAATACCATGTACGACAAAAAGATTGTCGTGGGTGAAAAACTGACTTGGTCATCTACATGGAAAATACAATTACATAAAACAATTCTAGTCCAACAAACTTCCTTTCACAAACACACATCAAATTCTAGAAGCTGAGATTGAAGGGTCCTATGTAAGTCCCAAAAAAATTATATAATATGTAAATTATAATCTTGTTAATCGCATCTATTCTACCTTTGTATAACATAATGGTCTACATTACTTGAAATGATTTAAAAATTTTCAAAATTAATTAGATTGTAACTCTTCTATTTATAATAGTCGCAGATCTTCAATTAACTTAATGGTAAAAAATGAAATATGCTAGACAAATCAAATTGTGTGTCCTTGTTATTGTTTTATGGAAACTTAAATAGTTGTCTTTATTTTACACATTGTTTTGGGACAGATGTGCCTAGCGTATATGACGGAATGGATTGATAAAGAAGGATTGACTTAGAATATTCTAAATCTAAGCACAAATCTAAAATTTTGCATCCATTTATTAATAAAATAATGATTATAAAATATTATTTTCAACACACATGTTAAAAACAAAACAGTTTGTGTCGACTTTGCAGTTTATAACAAAAACAATTTATTGCTTCATAATTTTGCTCGATAAATAAGGCTGGAAAAATGAAATTTTTTTCAAAAAATCAAAACAATCAGATTTTTTTTATTTATATTAAATTTTTAACGTGAAAATTTTAAATTATCGAATTGTTTATACTTTTGTAAAAGAAAAACATTGCTTTAATAATAAATGGTTAATATAATAAATTTTTATATTATTGAAAGTTTATTAAAAAATATTATGTACTATTTTTCAAAATATAAAGAGAATTTTGATATTACATATTTAATATAACACTATTTTTCAAATAAGAACACTTATCGATGACGAAATAGTGATGGATTTAGACCCCTTTAACTCGGTGAAAAAGTTTGCAGAACCTTAACAAATTTTTAAGAATGGAAAACAAATAATAACAAATTATTCAACTGCTGTTGCTTAATCCGCTAGCATAGAGATGTTTTTCTCTACATTTGGCTTTGTGCATACGAAAGTTAGGAATGCTCTAAATAATATTGAATAATTATTGAATAATCAATACAAACAAAAAGGGTGACAAAATAACCGCAGAAACGGCAACCTCCAAATTTAGTAATGTATTTTAAAGCTTACTTAACCTAACGATATTTATAATGTATGTCTTACTTAATTTTAATTTTAGGGATTCATTTGTGATGCAGAACAAATTGAAACAACTTAAATTACTGTTTTAACTATAGCTTATGTTCAAAACACTTAATTTTATTTCAGGTCAACTGGCATAATTGTTATTTCAGAGTATTTTCAATACATTATATAGTAAAAATTTTATAATATACATCTATTTCTATTCTTACAAAAATAAAACTAAATTCAAACTTGTTGGTAATTATTTTGTACTTGTAAACTTCGAAATAACATAATTTAAATTGTTCATAACACATTCTTTATTGTGTGTATATATGGAAATAATAAAAAAAAATATATAAACACAATAGGCAGATGTTAAAATTCATTTAGAGTCAACCAGACTGATTCAAAAATGCAAAATTGTAATTGAATAAATCACAACTTTTGACGTAACAGATAAAAAGTTTCATTGTTATTTTTTGTTAAATAGTTTTAACAATAACAACATTAATGAACTATATTTCCAAAATTTTTTTGCAATTTTCACATATCGTTGACACATAAATTGCAGTTATTTGATCTACAGATTTACAAATTTGTCTTCGCCCATCATAGTTATTTTTCCCCGCAGATTAAGTCATATACTTACCCGTAAAAAATTAATATATGATAATTGTAGTTCTTAAATTCTTATATATATATAATATATTAAAAAACAATGAAAAACGTTTTGAAAATTAATAAATATATCTTATTACCTTTCTTTAAAACGAATGCAAATGTATCCTTGCCACAATAACCTCTTACATGGAAGGATGTTATATTTACGGTTATATTATAATTATGGACCAGGTAACTACTTGCCAAGAACAATCAAGAATCTTAGCATCGTCAAAACAATATAGCCTCAAAATGTTAATAATGGCAGTGACGCAAAGAAGGAAAAACTTTCCGTATTTTTTTTAGTCAATTTTCTTAACAACCAACACTTGCATGCCAGAACACGACTTCTCGGAAGTACTCTACAAAAAGGAATTGGTCGAATAGTCGAAATCGAATACGCCAACGGTCACTTAGGTTTTTTGTGCTTTGAGTTTTAGCCTTTAATGGTCTGTGAATTGTGGACTCGCCCTAAACGACTGAAGCGCTACTTCTTTATCTTTATAGATAGTGACCATCTAGTTTTTAGAATTTTCGCGGTCTAACTTGAACCCTGATAGATTTTTTGTATAGATTATATTGTTGGTGATTTGTGAAATACATTGTTCAAATACCTTTTTATTGATTAAAAACTGTGAGATATGGAGAATTTGGAAGGTATGTGCGTTCAACTATACAAACATCGTTAATTATAACAAATATTGTTAAATTCAGTAAATGTATTGCAGAATTATTGGTTTTACCCTGACATGTTTATTTTATTTTATATTCATATTATATTATGATCATTGTAACGTATTCACGAATTTAATAAGCCAAGGGAAAATTATACAAATATTGAAATTATTTCCCACGTTGCGAGTTCCATCCAATTCCATTGAAATTTCCACGGAACGTTTCACTTTTCCATCCTGCAAAACGGAAATTTCCATCAAAACATGGAAAAATGAAACGTTCGATGGAATTTTCTATAGAATTGGATGGAACTCGCAACGTGGGTTGTATTGTTTCATTTCTTTCAATTATTTTATTTATGTATTTTAATTCCTAGAACAACAAATTACAAAAGCTTACATCGTTTTCTACGAAGATCGTGTGAAAAATGTCGTCGCCATTAGTGACATTCAAGACTTTTACCCAAAAAACAAGTCTGATTTTTCAAAAACCAAATTTTACAATGTAAAATGGAAGGATGACGGTCAATTTTACCCTGCAAATATACTACTGCTGGGATGTAAGTGTTACTTTTTTTATGTAATTTTATAATAGACAATAAATTTAATTTATTGCAATCAATGTTGGGTAGAAATAATTACTTAATTACTTATATCATTTATTAAATGTCATAATAAATTGTATACGTGTTTATTATTAGTAATATTATTTCTTATTTTTTAAAATATACAACAAAGAAATGAGTTTTAATATTTTTGAGATTTTTATCATTAAAAAAATATGTATTGATTTAATTTTTACAAACAGAGTAATTGAAAAGTAATTAAATTTCAATTACTCATTATTTTTTCTTTATGCAATTACTTTTCGTATTCAGGTTTATAAATATAATTGTCATAAAATACTTAAATAACAGATATTAGTTCTATATCTTATTATGCACATTATAACAATTTCATGAATTTCAAATATACATATATTTTACAGTTGTTTTTTACAATTGACAAAAGTCCAACTCTGCGATTACAATATGTAAAAAAAATTAACATAATCAATAATTATTAATTAATAATAATACTCATAATATTTCAAATAATATTCTGTAAGCTTTCATAATATGTATAATTAATTATTACATTTCATTTTTTTATGTTATCTTGTTTTAATGACAAGTAAATTGAAAACCAAAGTGAAACTGTAATGAAAATATGAATTTAAAGATTGAATTTATAATTAATATTTATAATTTTGTAATTATAAATTATTTTAAATATATATAATTATGCAATTAAAATTTATGATTTTTAATTTAAAATTTAAAATTTAAATTGCAGTCTTGAATTTTCTACTATGAATTTAGTGATTATATTGTTAATTCGAGTTTTAAATTTAAATTTTGAATTTTAATTTTGAAACATAATTTTTTATTCAAATTTAATTTTGGTAATGAACGTAATAAACGTGATAAAATTCTATTCAAAATTCGAATTTAAGATTCAAATTCACATTCAAAATTTAAATTTAAATTCCAATTCAAAATTTAAATTCAATGTTCAAATTAAAAATTTAACCCTGATAACACGTTTTGCACAAAAATTGTATTAAGCGGTGTCCGCATATTTGGACCGAATTCGCGCTAAATTCGTGCTAATTTCTTATAAATTTCATGGAAAATTTTTAATAAACTATTTTATCGACAAAGTTTTGGTTGACATTTGTTCTTACATTTGTAATACTGTTTTGCAAAATTGTATATGTGTGATTTTATATTAAAATAACAATATTTCATTTATATTTTCTTATTTTAAAATTTATAATAATGTAAAATTTTTGTTAATATGAAAATAAGAATGTCAGATTTGTGGTTAAACGGTTAGTTGATAATGCAGGTTTTTTTATTTAGCATGAATTTTGCACAAATTTCATGTTAATTTGCGGACGCTGCTTAGTGCAAATTATATTCAAAATCGATGCATGCTGATGTGTTATCAGGGTTGATCAAATTTTGAATTTATATTTTAAATCAATTTCAATTAATTTTAAATTTAATTTAGATTTCCAATTTAAATATTGAATTTGATTTTGAATTTTGAATTATAATTTTAACCGTCCTCGGGTCAACCTTTTTTTACTGTCTCTCTCATGCTTATACAAACTTCATTCTATTGTCTTTTACGTCGAGACACGAATGACCCACGTTGACGTGAGGACTGTTAAATTTGAATATGAATTTGTATTTTGAATTTTGAATTTGAATTTTGAATATGAATTTTGAAAAAAAACGCAAATAACGTTTTCAAACAACTGTTTTACCATGTTGAGGTTATGTGTGTGGTCTACTGCGCTTGTTTACCGCCAATTTTGTATAAATTTCATCTAACTTTTATTTTTTCATTTTACTAATACAATTCGTTAGATTTTCAGTTTTAAATTGAAAATAAAGTGCACTCTTTTCATTGAAACAAATAATATAACAAATATAAATAATATATAAATAATTAATGTAAATAATGCAGCACAAAAGTGAGTCAGATTTATGTAAAATTTATGTAAGTTATTTACATATTTATGGTTATCAGGGTTTCTATTTTAAAACAAATAATAATAAAAATATCGATAAATATCATCGATATTACAAGTCTAATTGTACAATCTATTGTAGGTAATACTTTATTCACAATTGTATATAATCTAACACTTTTTTTGGTGAAATTTTGTTTAAAATTTTAGCTGAAATATCAAAAAAAATTCGAGAATTCACGAATTTTTAAAGATTTTTTAAATACATAAAAATGATGAGTCAAATATTAAAAATAACTTCTGAATTACAATTTAATGTTAATCGTTATATATTAAATTTTGTTACTTAGATGATATTGATGATATTAAAAATCAGCAATCCAATGTCAGGGTAAGAATTCCAAAAATGTTAGACTCACCTGAACGAAAAGATGAAGTTGATGATGATGACATTATTGAGAATTCAATGGAAAATGCTAAAAAGGTAAGTACTTTAAGATATTAAAAAATCATAGAGGAATGTCATATTAAAAAGGGTCATTTACCTATTAAAATGCATGAGTTAGAAGAGCGCCACTATGTATAAACTGTAATGCCGAACTAAATTTCTCATTCTATTATTCTAATTTTAACTAAATTATAGGAAAGTAAAAACAAAATGAAATCATATTTTAGAAAAACATTATTTAATGAAAGATTATTATAGTAACTAAACAATGTAGCTACCTGTATGTTTTTGCTTCTGGCGGCAGTATATTTGAATCTTTACTGTCTGTAAATGCTATTTTATATATAGGGGCGTTTTTTAACTCATGCGTCTCAATAAGAAATGACCATGTTTATTATTAGATTTCTTTAAAATAGTGCGGTACAGATTTTTGAAAAAAATCACTTATATTATACTTAAAGTATATTACAACAAGTTGAGTACCATATTTTATCTAACAAGGGGGGTGGCACTTTCTCGTCGCGACTACTGCAGTGGGAGAAAACTCTCTTTTTCCTACAAGTTAGATAAAGATTATTTATGTTTAAATTGCAGAGGAAAAAGTGTGCTCAGGAAAAAACAAATGAGATTATAATGAAAAAGTATAGAGCTAAAACAATCGAGAACGAAAAAAAAGGAAATGATAAAGATGAAATGATTAAGAAACAATTAGAGGAAATAGAGGCTTTGAAAAAAGCTTTAGAAGCACAGAAGACAAAGAATGAAATTGGAAACATGGGAAATATGACTGAACCCGTTGATCAGGGTAACGATATTTTTCTTTTATTTTGAGTTTTTCTTTGAGTGTGTGAGTGCGTGCGTGCATGTGGGCAAGTGTTTGTGAGTGAGTAAGTTAGTTGGTGCGTGTGCGTATTCACGTATACGTGCGTATGGTGTGTGTACGTATACATTTGAGTGTATAAGCGTGTGTATGTGTGTGTGCCTAAGTGTTCGGTTATCTGCGTCTATGTGCTTGAGTATAGGCGTGCGTATTTGCATGCTTGTGTAAGCAAGCGAGTATGTGCGTGGGTGAGCGTGTGTGAGCATGTGTGCGCGTGCGTATGCGTGTGTGTTTATTTGATATTTGTTAATATCTTTACTTTAATTCTTAATGTAAAAAGTTTAAACAATTAAAAAACAAATGTTTGTAATAAAAATGTTTAAAAATTAACATATAACATAAAATTTTTTAATTTTGCAGTTGCCCGTATTAGGGATCATTCGTCACAGGAAATGAACCTGGATGAAATGGAAATAATATTTGAAGAAGATATTTTGGTCCCACAAGAGCAAGAAGAGATTCAATTCAAAATTCACGAAAATGATAATGCGGAAAGATCACTCCTAGATGAACCTCAACAAAACAATGCATCAACGATGAATAAAATTAATGGAAACATTGGCGCAGACAGATCACAGGAAGGAAATGATGAAAACATTGGTACAGAAATACCAGAGAAAGAGAATAATGAAAACATTGGTGCAGGCGAAAGACCAGAGGAAGAAACTAATGAAAACAATGGTGCAGAAAGACCAGAGGAAGAAACTAATGAAAACAATGGTGCAGAAAGACCAGAGGAAGAAACTAATGAAAACAATGGTGCAGAAAGACCAGAGGAAGATAATGATGAGCCACAACTGTGGACTCATGTTCAAGGACGTGGCGTAAGGATTTTTAACATATTGTTAAATGTTCTCCTATTTAAAAATGTTCATTTTCAGCTCACTGTACTGAAAATTCCTATTTTTGGTACATGTAGTGTTGGCTGAAGTATCAAAAATAAACATTTTTGTGATAGCATACGTGAAAATAGAATACGATACATGCGGGAAAAAAAATGGAATAAGTGTGAATCTATAATTTTTCCAGATGGCGCACGAGTATATAAAAAACGTCGTTTTTTGAATTTTTTTTGGTTATACGCTATTACTTATAAAAATAATGGTTTGGAAAAATATTGTTTTTAAATATTTCATTTTCATATTTTAAACACAATGTAAAAAAAGCTGATGGCATTAAAATTAAATTTAAGTGATGATTTCTCAAATTCCAATATTTTTCGAATATTTCTAAAAAGTTTCAAAATTATTATGAATTTTATGAATTTGTTTAAAAAAATTTCATTTTTTACGTAAAAAAGTGAATCAAATGTAATCGAATTATTATTTATGAGTTTATATTTGACATGTGTGCCAACAAAATTTTTTAACATTACTAGAAAGTCTGTTTTAGGATATAGGGACGTTTTTTACTTTAATTTCTATGATATGTCACCTTATTTGTTACATTGTTTTGCAGCATATTATTGTTCTTAGAAGAAAATATTTAAAAACAAAATTTCCCCAAATATTATTTACTTATAAGTAATAGTAGATAAATAGAAAAATGTCCAAAACGATGTTTTTAACCATTTGCCACACGTGCTTTTTCTAGCACGTTTTTTGTGCAACAAAAATGCAAATCTTTTAGTTAAATGAGTATTTTTCTTATAAAGCGTGTGATGATGAATTAAACGATTCCCGTTGAAACGCCAAAAATGTATATAAAAATGTCAGTAAAGTTGTGTGCGTGACGCTATTCAGCAATTGTGATTGGCTAAAATAAGTAAAGCTATATTTTCATTGGTATTTGCCCGAATCGGGTCACGTGACCATCACCGGTAATAGGTTAAGCTACTCGCACGTCATTTTAGAAAAAAGTGAAAACTGATTATTAATGTTGAAAAATATTTTGCGATAAAAAATAACGTTTCATCACATTTTTCTTCGACTCATCCTGATGTATATATATATTTTTTTGTTTATTAAACATCTCCTTTGTTTTTTCTTCATGACTGTTAACTTAAAACTTGATAAATTTTTGCAATTGCAAAAAAACATCCATTTTCAATAGAAATTAGCTAAGTAATGAGTAATAACCTGAAAAACGCATTTTTTAAATGCGCAGAACTTTGTGTGAAGATGACGTAGGTAGCTCGGCTTTGATGTTCTTTATCAAAAATTGATTATGATTATTTGGCCGTAAAAAAATTTTTCAGCTCCATGCGCATCTCCAAATTTGAACTTTTTTTTCGAAAGGATTTTTTAGAGGTTAGAATGGGTTAATTTTCATAATTCCGCAAACTTCTATGAAGTCGAAACTTCAAGCTTTATTTAAAAATTAGTTTAGTTCGCAAATCCATCAATAATTCACAAAGTTATGACAGGTTGAAAATTGACCAAATTTGATCACAAAAAGCGTTTAATTTTTTTCCACCAGTGTATATAATGCAATAATAATATTAATAATTTTTGTAGATTTACATGGGCATGGGAAAATTTTTAAAAATGCAAAAGTGGAATGAATTGCAGAAGAAAAATGATTCCATTTTCGTTAGAGACTTGTTAACATTTTATTGGTCTATGGAAGAATTGGTGACGAGATGTTTGGACCCTAAAAAACATACTGATGTTAATAGGACCAAATTGGAAGAGGAACGATATAATCTCCTGATTGGTAAAAAAAAATTATAATAACTAATCTCACACGCAATTTATCACCACAGTCAATTTATCAAAAATTCATTTTCTCGAAAACGCAATTTATCTCACACTCAATTTATCACCACAGTCATATTATCAAAAATTCATTCTTTCATAAACGCATTTTATCTAACACGCAATTTATCACCACAGTCAATTTATCAAAAATTCATTTTCTCAAAAACGCAATTTATCTCACACGCATTTTATCACCACAGTCAATTTATCAAAAACGCAATTTATCGCACACGCATTTTATCACCACTGGAAAATTATCACAAATTCATTTGTTCAAAACGTATTCCAATTAACACGGAATTTTATACCACAGTCAATTTATTCAAAATTCCAATTCTCAAAAACGCAAATTCTCCCAAAAGCACTTAATCATCACACTCAAATTATCAACACTTAAATTGATCCTAACAGCATTATATACCACCTGCAAT
>JABFPQ010000002.1:0-29515 GCA_022817265.1 Masnerella sp. ZL-2020
CTAAAATAGAACTATGCAGTTGCGGAAAACCAATTAAAACTCTAAAATAAGACTATGCAGTTGCGGAAAACCAATCAATCCGGGAGTGGATTAACCCGAAAAATCATCCCAGAACCAACCAGAAATATAAAAATTTTGAAATTTTTGTTTGACAAAATTTCGACGTTTTTTCTATTTTTTCCATTTTTCACTGTTTTAAGCAATTTGTTATAACTGAAATTTTCATTTGAATTGCAAATATTCGGTTGTCTTAATTGCATTTACATTTGATTCAGAAGTCAGTGAAATTGATCAACGAATTGATCAACTATTACCCAAAATGTAAAAAATTATTTTCACTTGTGCCTCATTCAACTGAAAACCCCAGTTGAAATGACTAAATGCCGTTATTTTTTCTGTCAGTATATGAAAACCTTTTGTTCAAACACTTTCTACCACATAATAATGTATGCCATATTAACATTGTATCGACACTTTTTGTCTCCCGGGACGATCGCAAAAACCTTCCCTCACTACGATGCAAATATATTCTTGTACAACATCGCGCGTCGGCGCAGATGAGAAGGCGAAAATAAGTTATTTCGAGCGCGTCTGCCGATTTTGTGCTTCATTTTGCTCGCGGACGCGGGATTGTTATGAAACACCTTTGAGGCGGTACGCGGACGAAAAAGGAAACGGCCGCAATTTGTGAGAAAACAATCTCTGTTTGCTATTTCGATTGAGTTGCGATTGAAATTTGCAAGTATCATGATTGGCGCGAGGTGTTGCAGTCATTTTCTCGGGGGGAAACGGAATGTCCTGGAATCGAATGTAAACAGGTTGAAAAACGAAACGAGCGAGGCGAGGGGCAGCAAAAACGTGGACAAAAAATGGAAGTAAACAAATAGAGAACTTTGACGCGAAGTTGCAGATGAACTTGATGATATGGAAAGAGATTGATGGATTTAAAAAATGAATGATTATAGATTGAGATTACCCTCGATAAAGTCACATAGAAGATCATAACGATTCATAACCGAAATTTCACTTATGAATTGTTATGAAAAAAAATAGTTATGAATACTTATGAAAACAAAATTTTCGTTCAAATACAATTATGAATCGTTATGAAACATATTCTATTATGAAAATTTATGAATTTAAATGCGATATACAAGTTAATGATTTATGAATTTATATGTAAAGTTTATGTTTCACTGAAATAACTGGCAGTGGCTGGCAGTGGGAAATAGTATATTGTTAAACAGCGGCTGGCAGTAGGAAAAGAACAAAACACGAGTTAAACACGATACTTTTCACACACTCACTAGTTTGGAAAAGAAAAAAACACGAGTTGAACACAATTATTTTCCCATCGAGAGCAAATTCACTTTGCTCTCTACTGTTTGAGAATAACTGTTAACTTTGTTTGTTGATAAACATATCGAAACTTAATTATTAAAGTAATTATTAGAACAAGAAAATTTGCGTATACCAGAACTCTTTCTGATTTTTTCGTAATAAATAAACGCTACATAAATTAATGTTTTTTCAAGTTTAAAATAAGTTTATTGCTCAAAATAATTATTTACATCAATGTACACAAATGTTATTATTTACAAAAGTACAAATACATTCGGCGGTATACAAACGTAGTTATCATCAGGACTATCAAATAAATTGACATTAACAACTTTGCAAGAAATATTTGTAACTGAAACCTTTTTCAATGTTTGTTCAATTGAAGTAACACGCAAAATGTGATGAATTGACACATTATTGTTGACAGTTGTATTAACAGTTTTAACATAAGCATAACATTTATTATCCAATACGCAGAAATGATCTATTCTTACAATCAAACCGTTTTTTAACATGACAAAAGTGTCGTCACTTTTTCTAGATGTTTTATACAATAAACTGTAAAATAAAACTTTATTGTAAATACATTTTGAGAACGATTTAGAGTCTGTTTTCTCGCCAAATAATATGGCGCCATCTTCTGTTTTACAGATACTTGATGGTTTCAATTTTTGTCGTTCAAATATGTTTTTGCAATAAAGTGTACTTAATTTGTCCGAATCACATTTTTCTAATCGATAATTAAACTCATTGAATTGCAACGATCTTTTCACTATTTGTTGCATTACTGCGTTGGATCCAGAAACCTTTCGTTTCAGATGACCAATGTTACTTTCAAAACCAAACGCTGATGTTGCCCATAATGGGCCATTTAAACGTACACTATCTGGAAGATGTAAAAGGATATGCATGTTAAACGTCATGAAAGTATCATTATACAAGTTTTGACAATCCCAGTTGAACTGCAAGAGATCGATTTCACATTGAATTAACGATGATTCAGAAATTTCCATCGACAATAAACTGTTGACACTTTGAACTAAAAGAGAATAGGATGTCAAATATTGCTCATCTAAAATACCCGTCAAAACTGGTAAACTGTAGAATAGTAGCCAGTATTCCCAGTCGGAGGCTTTCCATGTTTTAGTATTTTTCAAATTCTTGGGGTAGCGATGTACTTCTTTTGTAGGCTTTATATTAATCAATCTTTCTCCAATTAATTTTTGTTGATCTTTAGTTAAACAGTTTGCTGTCCAGTAAAACCATAGCTGTCGTACAACACCCAAAAGCACACCGTGCATATATTCTGCACTGAATCCCCAAACGCAGTCGAAATAAGGAAGTGATGTCAACGCTGCATTTCCTTTTACACCCCTAACACCGGTTAAACGCTTGGAACGATTTGATTCATTTTTCAACTCCGCATTCATGGAATCGATTAGAAATTCAGCGTGAGTACGTTTATCTGCCATTCTTTTTGTTAAAGGATACTTAACTGTTCCTTGAACATTGGTTCCATCAATGTAACACCAGCTACACCCATAGTAGCCATTATATTGAAATCTATTTTGAAGAACCGGACGAGCTACAGAATCTACCGCGAAAACGAATACAAAAAAATAAAACTTAATACCTTTGCCATTTTCATCTGTAAATGTGATACCTTCAGATGCCAGCGATGTCATTGAGCGTATAAAATAACTAAGGTATAAATTCATTAATTTAGGTTTTGGTTCTCTGCTTGTATACCACAACGCTGCTAAAATGAATGTTTTCAATCTTAATTTGATTGGAAGTTCATTAATACTCAATTGCAAAGGCCACAAACTCCGATCGCTGTTATTCAGCATCTTTCCACCATCAGCATTTACATTAAATGAAGCTACAATATTTGTATCGCTGTTTTTACAACGAAGATCGTTATTTTTATATCTCTGTCCGTTATAAACATCGCATATTGTATTGTTATTATTGTTTTCGTTCTTTTTTACAGTATTAATAATATTTTCACGAATGACTCTATCATCTAAGAGCAGCCGCAATTGATATTCAATATCAACGAAGGTAAAATAATTTTCCGCAGATGTAGACATTTTTACGCTATTTTTGCACTTAAGACATAATTTACTTTTGTTGTTCTGAAATTCGCTTGATGCGATCGGATCAGTAATTGCGACGCTGCAACTTTCACAAAAAAAAACGTATGAAATACGTTTGCCTGATACCTCGAGCAATTTTTTTAGTTGGAATTTACTTAATAAATTATCTTGAAATTCACTCCCAGCTAAGTTAGCACATAATTGATATATAGCATACCGAGCATCATCGCATAATTGATAACGCAAAAAAATTGATTGCACCATATTAATGACTTCCCAGACGGATGAATTAGAGTCGGGAAACATTATCCATTGCGATAACTCGTAGATGGTGTAGTTTCTTTTGCCATCATTTCCTCCTTTTTCGAATTCGTCATCCGATGACTCGTTCATGGATTCATCACTAAATCCTAAGTCGTCCTTTGTGTTATCTCCTTGCCCTGATAACGAAATGCAAATTATTTGATAAAAATTTGATCAAATTTTGATAAAAACAGACATTTATTATGCAAATCTTGATCAAATTTTGATCAAATAATCTGCATTGTGTTATCAAGGTGCTTAGTACTAGTGTTTTCGTATAATCCAGTGTGTGATGAATCGTCAAAAGTAATTGGGTTATAGGTACTACCAGTATTATCTTCATCAGAATCTCCGTCTGTAATAATAAACAAATGAATAAATTAAACAATCTAAATTATTTTAATGGGCCTAAGGAGCGGCCAAAAGTAGAACTATTTGTTACTACGGAATGAAAAGTTCAATTTTTTGATCTGATTCCGAAACTTGTAAAGTAGTAAACCAGACTCAGACCTATTGGCGGAATCTACAATTATTACTATATAGTCTATATTATTTGTATAATATCGATCAAAAAGTTCATAAAATCAATTCATCTTTTATGTTTAATTTACCTCTACAAGATATACAAAATAAAAATCATTATAATTCAGTATAAATGTGGCATTTGGAAGCTTTCGAAAGTGACTGTAAGCTTCATATGTACATATCGTACTCACCCCTTAACATATATGAGGAAGTTACTATATAATAAAAATAAATAAACATAAATTTTTATTCAGTTTCAGTATAATAATTATTGACTATATTAAACTTGATTTTTACATGGTAATATGTGTATGTCATATTGTTATTTTTATATTTAATTCAAAAAGTTATCATGGGTTAACCTTTATGTACGTATAATCATCAAAATTATCAGAAGAAAATTACATTATAATTTTTTGCAACAAATGTTGCCATTATTTGTAAATGATGGCAAGCTTCAGCAGCTGCGTTTTAACTATTTATTTCATTATTCAATTCTATTATTAAAATTTGATTAAATTCTAAAAGTTTATTTTGTTTTATTGAACTTATTTTAAAAGAAAGATTTTATTTCATTATTCAGATGAAAAACAATACAATGAAAACTTTTATACTTTTGAATTCGTTTCAATTATCGTTATAGTAAAAGATTCATGAAAATCAAATATATACAATTAAACAAAAAAATATATTTTTATTATTTTATATTTTTTATTATTTTTTTATTATTTTATATTCAATGATGTACCCAATAAATAACTGGTCTACTACAATAATAATGAGTTCCATAGAATTTATATGAAAGGATAATATAATTGAAAAACAATTATTTTCTTTCTAATATCCTAATTCAATTCTGAAAGTTAACAAAAAAATTAGATAAAATCAATAATTCTACTTAATAATATTTTTTATTTATGTCGAAGATTGAGATTATACTCTTAATTTACATCTTCGGAGATAAAAATTTGAAATCGTTAATAAAAATAACAAAGTTTAGTAGGCTTGTGCAAAAAGTTTAAAACAGTTCAATATTCGTTCAAACATTTATTTGAGAAACGGATTTAATTTAATTAATTTGCTTGTACTGAATAATTTGTAATATTTATTGTATCTCAAGTGATAATAAACAAGTTGAAATCGATGGAAAATTTATTATTAAGTTAGCGATAATTAATAAAATCTACGAAAAAAGTTCAAACATGTTTGAACTCTAAAAAGTTCAAAGTTACCTCATAATTATTTACAATTGTGTTACTTGATAACAAAATTTCATTGCACTTTTGATTATTTTGTATTACCTGTGAATTAATGAACAATATGCACTGCTTGGTTTAAACAAAATCATAAAATTCAATTATTTAGGCAAATATTAACTGAATAATCAATTAGTCTGACCAAAAATTGATCTTTTTGAACTTTTATTATGGACAATCTTAAACCTTAGGTGCAGATATTCATTTTCAGAATTATAAATTCGTACTAAAAAATAGTATTTTAAGACTGCATCATATTTCCATAAATATTGATGTAACTGTAATATTTAAATAATTTCTGAACTATGGTAGAAAAATAGGCGAACTGAGCGATATATATGACATTAAAATAATAGCACATTGATAAGTGCTTATTCAATTTATTTTAATGCATTTACTCATAACAATATTTTCAGTTGCAGCATAAATTCGATTGAAACGTTTGTTCAATAAGTTTGAATAAAATTTTAATATAAAACATTGCTTGATTTTTCTTATTTTTCAACTTTTGTTGTAAATAAAAAAACCAAAATCTTAAGGATACCTCTGGATGCAGTGCCGGATTAAATGTGGTGGAGGCCCATGGGCTGAGTAATTGTGGAGGCCCCATTTTAAAAAATTTTGCTGTTTATAATTAATATAGGATCACTCGGGGTAATTATGAAATCCATATTGGTTTTACAAAATAATAATTCGATATATTTTTATTATTATTTTTACAACATTTTTCATAAATTATACATTTATATAAAATATATATTGCAGAAATGGCATTCATTCAACGAAATATCAATGAAATTGAATAAAATTATTTTTATTCAATTTATTCATATAATATGATTAATGTAATAAAACTATACAAGTAATTAATCTCAAATAATTACAAATGTTTTACTAATTCACATTTTATATAATTTGATTCGTTGCACTTAAAGAATGAAAATAAAATTACAGAATTATTACTAAAAATTATTTAGTAATTAAACTCCTGGAACTCGACGAGATTTTCGTTTAGCAAAATCTTCTATGACATCGTCAAAATTTTGATCTTTTAAAATGTCTCTTTCTATGTTTAATAAAGCTAAATAATTGAGCCGTTTAGTTGACATGGTTGTGCGGAGTCGATTTTTTAACAGTTTCAGTTTTGAAAATGATCTCTCTGCACTGCAATTAGTCAGCATCAATGTTAAATAAATTCTTAACGCAACTTCGCAATTTGGGAAGATATCTTGAAGTTGTCTGTTAATTAATAGAGCATACATAGAGTGCTCAGTACTTCGAAGTCGCTCTTCATTATCCTTTAAATCAATATATAGTTGCCTGAATTGATTAAGTTCCGTCACCAAGTTTTGGTCTAGATCGCCTTTATAAATGGATACCAAATTCATTGCACTATCTTTAATTTCTTCAACACTAAGATTTTGAAGGCGCGAAAGAAATCCAAATCGAGAACTTACTATCTCATATGACTTCAATCTTTTCTCTAATGCAACAACAAAATTATCAATGACTGGCACATAACTATCTACATAAAATTGTTTGGAATCCGATAATTGTACTGCTGGTGTATGTCCATAGTCAAGTGGTGTTACGCGTGTACTTTGTTTTCGGTTTCGATTTACGTATTCCGTCGTTCCGGATTTCAGTGCACCTTCTCTCTCATATTCAACAAAAGCGTCACGTTTTTCTTCCACAAATATCTTTAAAGATCTCAATGCAGCTACTGCAGTATTTAAATCAAGCACAGGACTTTGTAATAATTGGTTGGTTTTGTCTGTTTGATACAAAATATCATTCCAGAAAACAGAATAAATTCCAGTTTCCAGTTTACTCATTTTCTTGAGTAATCCACGGGCTTCGCACTTGACTCTTGTTGTCTGCTCAGCGTCTTCTATCAATTGAGATAGAGTTTCCTTTATTGTGTCATACCCTTGAACAAGTGCCTTAGTAGCATCTGCACGACTGGACCATCTAGTTGTATTTACTCTTTTGGGCATCACTGTACTATTTCCTAAATTATTTGAATCAACTTTGGACTTTAAGCTCTTGTTCAACATATTGTAGCGACTAGTTGATGATGAAAAAAAGACGTATATTTCCTCTAAAAAGATGAAAAAGTTTGTTGCGCTGGTACATCTTTCAGCAGCGGCCGTTCCAACTAGATTCAAGGAGTGAGCAGCGCAGGGAATCCAAGAGGCCAAATCATTTTTTGCCATTACCAATGCTTGAAGACCGTTAAATTTTCCACTCATTGCAGACGCATTGTCGTAGGATTGTCCCCGACAATCTTCAATATTAATGCCATTTTCTGCTAAAAATGTTGTTAATCCCTCAAACATTTGATGGGCTTTGTGTCCTTGACTTGGCATAAACGTTAAAAACCTTTCTACGGGACTATTACCTTCCATATAACGAAAAATTAAGGTTAATTGATCTATATGTCCTTCATCCGGGGTTGAATCGAGAGAAATTGAATAATATTTTGATTTTTTAATGCGTGAAATAATTTCAGTAAATACCCGTCTGCCAATTATGTCGATTAATTCTTCACAAATTGTAGACGACAAGTAATTCACGTGTCCTTTTCCAGCATTTGCCTTATTTATTAAATGATCTTTGAGAAATTCGTCGTATTCAGAAATCAGTTCGATTAATCCAAGATAATTGCCATTTCCAGGAGATCCAATGTTTTCAGTATCACCTCGAAATGCCAAACCACGCTCACAAAGAAATTTGATCACACTCACAAGTCGTTTCAAAACTTTCCTCCAATAGTTTTCTACTTCTGTTGCTTGCTGCATAAGCTCAAAATCTATTCGTCCAATTTCCTTTGATCGGTTATTAAATTGAACCACAGCGTTAAGATGGTGAATTGATGTTTCATGTTCGATTAATCGTTGTCCAGAATGCTTCCAATCACAAAAACCTTCGTTTGTAAATTGAGTATTTGCCGTTGAGAACAATTTACAAAAAAAGCAGTAAACTTTTCCGCTATGTGGTGAAAAGCATAACCAAGAACGATTGATAATTTCCCCGTTTTTCATTCGACGTATAAAAATACTTTTTTGGCATTTTCTTACATATTCAGGTTCCTTTTGTTTAACAGAGTTAGTACTTAGCAACTGTTCATCGCAATTTTGAATCTTTGAACTTCCCGCTTTTACCCAATAATCAATATGATGACTAGAATTTTTATTTTGAGGCCATAAACCAATGTCATTTAAAGAAATATAAGCATATTCTTCTTTTACATTTTCTTGACAGCATTCGTTTGATGTAGTTGCAGCGAGAGTTTCCTGAAATATTACATATATTGTATAAATATTAGAGTGTCTAAAGACAAGTAATACAAAATGAATATTAATTTTCATAAATTTAGTTTATTATTTATTGAAATATAATTAAAATGTATTTTAATATCACTTGTATAATAGTCTTTTTATGTTAAATAATTGGAAAAAAAGTTTTTGTGTTCCAAGTACCTAACAATAAATACATTTTTTACTTAATATCTTTTTAATATAACCAAAGAATTATTTTAATAATTAAATTAAATTACTTACATTTATTTCTATTTTGTCAGCTTCTTTTGGTAATTGTATTGGTGGTGTTGAAGATTGCTGTCTCATAAAATCAGTAATGGGACGCGTCTTAGCAAGAACTTCTGTATGTTCCTTGTCTAATGTTTTGGCAGTTTTACGTTTTTTGGCGCCGCTCTCATAATTTCTCTTTCCTATATGTCGATCGCCAGATCTATCCATTTCTTAAAAACTAAATAGAAATATATTTGAAATTCTTTGTAATACATGATTATTTATAATACTTGTTTTAATAAACAAAATATAAACAATATATATTTTAAATAAATTTTTATTTTATTCAATTTTGTTTGAATATGCAAAGTAAGACTTAAAATAAAAACACATATTTAAATAAATATTAATTATTTATTAATGGTAAATATGCGTATCAGGTGTATCAAATCATGGTATATGAATAATTTGCTAAATTTATGGAATTAATATAAATTATGGTATATTATTTATTGACGTTTCGGTGTTCTTTGACACCTTCTTCAGAATATGTGAAAATGAAAAACTAACAAAATATATCAGTAATATAAAAATTCAATAATTTAGTTAGTTTTTTTACAAGTCATTGTAATGTCTTGTATATTGACTATACAACAATATATTATATATATTGTTGTTTGCAAAACCATTGATTCAATGTGAAACATTAGTTACCGTATAATCTAAGTTTCAATTTGGAAGCCTAAAAATATGGCATATAGTTTTACAAACAATTCAAGAATTAATTGCTTTCCACATCTTATTGAATTAGAAAAAAACTCATTATATTATTAATTAAAATCTTACTTTAAATTGTATACATACCTTACAACAATACACGTAATTGAATGTAAATAAATTTTGCAAAGAACGATGTGATCACGAGCTGGTTGTCACGTTAAATACTTCGGCCACACCAGAGTTGAATTTTACACTGAATGTTAGTTGAAGTCATCGGGTTAAAAAAAATTTAGTAAAAATTCATAGAATAAGATTTGTTTACATTGCATCGAAAGCGTACTTCAGAAAGAGGGTTTGATCCCGCATCTCAAAAAACAAAATAACGAGTTCTTTCTGAGTAACAATATACCATACAATCAAATGACGAAATGTTTTTAAAACTTACAAACGCGCGGTATCAAGTAGCTACTTTTGTATACACTTGATATAGCATGATTATCAGTATGGTATATATATTACCTAAATGTTAAAAGAAAAAGCCGAACATTTTATAAACTAAGACATATAACTAAATTTTTATTATTATATTTTTCAATTTTATTAGTAATTGTTAATTTTAGACCATCAATTCATATATCTTAAAATATATGCAATTATATATTTTCTCCTAATATATAAATTGATTAAAAAAATTTTTTAAATTGGTGGAGGCCCCTGTTTGGTGGGGGCCCCTGGGCGGCCGCCCATTCCGCCCATGCTTAAATCCGGCACTGTCTGGATGAGATGTTAAAATGTTTCTAAAAGAATAAACTAAATTTTTAGAATCAAAGTACAGTCAAACCAATCATATAACCCGTTGCGGATATCGGTTAGATAACTATCTTGCTGCTATCAAGTCACATTTTTCACTTCAGGTAGTTCCAACGTTTTGGTCTATTACAGATATTAAGAAATAATAATTTATTAATCAAATAATTTATTATTACATATTTTTATCTTCTACCATTTTAAAGTAAATACTTTATTAACGTATAACCATAATTAATAAAATATTTCCATAAGTACTCATAATAAAAATTGTCATAAAGAATTATTACATGTAAATAATAAATCAGTTGTATGAATCTGCAAAAGAATGTACCAAAACGTTTAAGCTACCTAGTTCTAGGTAGTCGCATAGATAGCTCTCTCATAATAATGTGTATAAGCATTTTATTTTTGTAAAATCAAATGAAACACAAAATAACAAATCATTATGAAAAGCAACAAATTATGATAATGAAGAAAAATAAACAGTTCAGAAATTTTAAAAGGGTAGACTAAATTATATTCAATTTCTTATTATTAAACAAGAAACATATAATATATTGTAACGTGATGATTCGCACCCGTTACAAATAGGAGAGAATCACGGAAATACGCCCAAGAATTCTCGGACGCAAGACCGCGAAAGCTCCACAAACATGAATAAACAAAGCAAAATTGTAAATAAAAGGGATCGACATTTTAGGTTAGGGTGACATGTCACCAAATTCCACTTTTACCCTGTCACTGCGGTTCCGTGATATAATCGCGGTCACCTTACCAATTTTATTTTTCCTATGTAAATCTCGTCGGCGACGCCCGAGCCGAGCGAACGAGGAACGGCGCGAACGCGCACACGGAGTTTGACGTTGGACGAGCGGCGAGGACAGCGAGGACAACCGAAGCCGGCGGAGGACCAGCTGCCGTTCAGCGTGGGAGTGTGGCGGATGTGATTCCCGCCTCCGAACCTTCATCAGGTCGACGGCAAAGTCCTCGTCAGCCGGATCGCGGATGCGCGACGCGGACGGGCAAACACCATCAGGACACGCGGCGCGACATCGATCCCAGGATCGATTTTTGGGGCACGGCCATCCTACGAGATGGCGACACGAACCGGAGCCAGAACCGAAGTGACGGGGAGCGCCGAAAATTTGGCAGCTGACGCGCGAGAGGCCTCTTTCAAGAGCGGGCTCTTGAATAACTTTTTTTATTTCTAGCGAAAGATCAACAATATATTATTGTGCATTAATGTGTAAATATAGATATTTTTCTACGTTAACTATTTTTGTATCTGTACTAAGGAAATATATTTTATAAAGCCTTTAAAATTTCTAAATTTTTACTAAAGTTCAAACTGATCTTATTACAGTAAATTACAATACTGAATAACAATAAAATAAATTTAGTAGTTTCGTACCATATTTCTGACGTTTATGCATTTGCGAAGTCTTCCTTTTGCCGCTACCATCATTAGCATACCGTTCACATCTGCTGGAGCCTGGATCCATGTTTGTTGAAATATTTGTATATTCTTATTTTGGAGTAATATCTATTATTTAAAGAGTGGAAGTGCAATTGATTGCAAATCAATCTGTCAATAATTAGAATCCATTTTTGAGTAAAAATCCTGTAAAAAATTAAGTTGCCATATAAAGGTGAATCATAATAACAATTTAAAATATTCAAAATTCTTTTAAATATTTGTTAGAAATCATGCAGAAACAATTTCAAAAACAAAATTCAATATGAGTCAATATTTAATTTACATAATATTCATGCTGTCAAAATTTATATAAATTAACCTAGGGAATTGGTCTAAACAATTTTCGTTACATATTTTTATTTTAATTATAATATGAAATTTTCCTAATAATAAATATCTGTTAATTTAAATTGTGATATTATGTAAATACTAACCTGAAAATTTTTTTCGTTGAAAAATGGTGTTTCCTTCATAAAGAATATTTTTGACAAATTTTAAAAAGTTTGTATTTAAAAGACGTTAATATAAGAAATTTTTTGGCACATTTTTCTTTCTAACACTTGCTTATCATTCTACGCATAATAAAAGGCCGATTGCACATTTTACATATTAAAACAATTGAGATTAAATTTTGGAGTACGTCCGTCAAAGAAAAATGACAATCTGCTTTTTGGAGCACTATAGTCAAAATCGAGACTACCGACTACACTAGTCAAAATAAAAATTTGAAAATTTATACAAATGTATTCAAACGATTCCGTTTGTATACATTTTTTTCCATAGTCATACTTGTTTTCATACTTGTTTTGATTCAAGCAATTTGTCATCTTTAGTTAAGAAGAGGACACCGCGGCTATATAGCTTATAGCTGTCCTTGTTTCTGAACACATAGTATTAAACTAAGTCAAAGCGTGTTTTATTTGTTTTCAAAACGGTTTGCAACTTATGACTGATTTATTCAGAGAGTGCTTCAAAGTGGAAAAAAGAAGTTGATAAATAACTATTTTCCGTTTATTTTCAAATAGTAAGTATATACTTAAAAACGTTTGCGTATTGCTAATATTATTGGGTAAAATATAATAAAATATATAGTTAAAAATATAATAACAACTAGTATATCGATTTAACAAACATTTAAGGTTAATTTATAGAATCTGTATAAAATCTATTCTACAATCTTTTATTATTTTATGAATAAAAAAACAGAATTTGATATTAATATATCTATTGTTCAATAATTGCAACGTATAAATAGATTATTATTTTAGTAACTGATTGCGTTTTACAAACAAATACATTTTGTAAAAACGATTAAAAAATTGTGTAAAAACGAGTAAACAATTTTTTACAAACAAAACAACTATACTAAACATTTTTTGATTTCAATTTTAGAACTTCATTATGGCAAAAACGGATCAATTTGCTTACGTTAAATTCATCGATGATGATGTCTGTGAGATAATTAGTACAAATAGAATAAGAAATTTTAACATTAACAAAATCAAAACCAAAATATTCAATATTAAGAGAAATGATGGAAAATATTGTCAAGGACGCATTGGTTTAATAGGAGGTAAATATAAGCAGTAATTAATTATTTTATACTATTTGGATGTTCAATTTAACGAGAATCAATCAAAAACCATTAATTTTGATTGATACTATAAAATTTTAATTTTATAGTATAGCCCCATTCATATTGTAAAAATACAATTTGGTAAAATTTAACACAATTCAATATTAATAAATACTATTAGGAAACTATTGGACTTCAACAGTTTATCAATTTTTAAAATTTTTGAACATCAGTTTCATTTTTGTGATGCAACAAGTATAATTATTAACATTATTACAAAAAATGTTATTGCTTTCATAAAATCTATGACATATATCGTTATTCAAGTGAAATTTGTGATTTTATTATATGTTTTTCAAATATTTTGATTATATCTTAAAATATATTATAATTTCCATTAATACAAATAAAAGTAATTTGTTTATTTGCAATTCATTAAAATTTAAAACAATGCAAAATTGGACATAACTTTTTTACACTTCCATACCATTTGAAACTATTTGATAACATGTGGTTAATTGTAAATTTGTAAATTGAAACAATTAAATGAAATTCAATACACTTTGGAATCGAATACGATTTTGGCTACAATTTAATACAAAATATTTAAAATTAAAATAAAAATTATTTAATAGTAATTTATAATTTCACACAAATAAATACAATTTAATAAATTAATTTTCATATTTTACTCAAATAATTAAAATTTTAACTAATTTATATTTTCTACTTTAGAAACCAAAGAAGATGTCGAGGAAAGACTGAAAACTATGAGGGGTAATTTTCCACCACTGAACAGATGTGATTCTGCATCTGAGTATTTAACCGATCAAGAAAATGCAAAAGTTCAAAAGGTTTTTCAATACATATTTTAATAATAAAAAATTTAATTGTTTTTAAAATCTGTATAACCAATCAAATATATGCAGAAAAAAAATGTACCTAAAAAGCAGCCATCCGATGATGTCATAAGTTCAGTTGAAGGAACATTGCAATCGCTAAGAAATAAATTATTGACTGAGTTACAGGTATTGTAATACATTATAAATTGTCATTGTAAAATAAGTTTATATCACTATGTATATTAATTGTCTTATTCGAAGACATTCAGACATTTTTTAATACTTTTTTATATATATTTACAGAACGAAAGAAGTAATTCAGAAACTATTAATATGAAAGTGAAGTCACATAATTCAGAAAAAGATAATAAAGAAGAATTAAATGAATCAGATGAAGCATTGCCGTCGCTAAAAAATAAGTTACAAAATGATGAGTTACAGGTATTGTAATAGATTATAAATTGTCATTGTAGAAAAAATTATTAATAATTTTATAATATCTCTCGTTAAACTAATTTTCTTATTTGAAAACTTTTAGACATTTTTAAAAAATCCTTTATATGTATTTACAGAATGAAGAAAGTGATTCTGAAGCTAGTAATTATATGGAAATGGATATCAAGTCCCAGTATTCAGAAAAAGATAAGGAGGCAAAAATTGAACCAGAAGAAGCATTGCCATCGCTTAAAAATAAATTACTGAATGATGAGTTACAGGTATTGTTGTAGATTCTGAATTATCATTGTAGAAACAATTATTTTATTATTTTATAATTTCTCTCAATATACTAATTGTGGATTCTTAATTAATTCTAAATCTAAATTAATCTTCAAATAATTTTAAAGTATAATTTAATGAAAATTTTAGCAGTCGTTTTAACCAATAATATATAAAAATGAAAAAAATTCTGAAAAGTGCAGTAATTCAGTGTGCAAGCCCACTTTTTATAGCAGATCAAATTTGAAAAATCTTCTTCAATAAAGAAAAACTTACAAATCTTTCTCATTTCAATTTCAATAATATAATTGTCTTTTTTTATACAAACTTAAAAAGAACTTTGACAAATTTTCTAATCCATTTATTATTAAACTGATGTAATTTGTGTTCACATTTCACTTGTATAACATTGCATATTATTTAAGCAAACTGGATGTCACAAAATTATTTAATTAAGCTTTCGTAAATGAAGAGCAAAAAGTAATTTTTTTTTCTTTAAAGGAAGCGGACCTCGCACATAAACTTACACCAAGCTCAAGAAAGCCAACTATATTGAGCATTGAAATTCCTTATGAAAATTACAATGTTGCAAAAATGGCAGATAGTTCTATGGAAAAGAGTGACGCTCATAAATCAGGAATTGAAGATTCGGAGGTAAGATGTACTATTTGAAAATAAATGATTGATTAATAAATAACGTAGGATAATACGGTTTCATTCTGAGAATTTATTTATAATATTGATAAGTATGATTTGATAAGCAATCATAGATATCTTTTTATGTTTAAAAAATTTTTTAGCAATCAAATGAAGTCTTATTGCAAAGCAATGACAATATCCAGGACGTTTTTGATTTTCATTCAGATGACGAAACTTGTCAAGATGACTATACTATTTTGCAAAGAAGCAAAGAAAAATCCTGCAAAAGAAAAACAGACAGTATGATTGCAAGCTCTAACAGTAAGAAGTCTAAATTGGTAAGAATTGATTAAAAACATTAAATTTAATAACTTATTTTTTACACTTATTATTAACTTGTACTTTCTTTAACTTATTATTTTTGAATAATGTAAAAATTGAAAGCTTATTGCGCAAACAAATCAATATAACATTTGTCAAATTATAAATATTGATTTTGATATTTCTGTAACAGGCTTGTCCAAAAAGTTTAAAACAGTTCAATATTAGTCAAGACATTTATTTCAATAAATAATTTAATTTCATGAATTTCTTTGTACTGATTATATTGTACCATTTATTGCATCGCAGGTAATACTAAACAAATTAAAATTAATAGAAAAGTTACCATTGAGATAGAGATAATTAAAAAAAACTATAAAAAATGTTCGAACATGTTCAAACTTTTCTTTCAAAAGTTCAAACGAGTGCGAACTTTTTTTATAGTTTTTATCCAATTATCTTTGACTTGATAACAACATTTCACTACACTTTTCATTTTTTTATATTGCCTGTGATCTACTGAACACAGGCACACAATTAAATTAGTTAGGCAAAAACTGGAATAAAAATTGTACGTTTCAAAATATTTTGAACAAGCTTATTCTGTAATTATAAACTGCATATGTTTATACATTATAAAACAAAAATTTAATCAAATATATTTAAAAAAATCTTTACAAATGCAATAGCATATTTTCAATTTGAAAAGAATCTATAAAATTAATTACAATGGTGTTTTGCAGAAAGTAAATCACAGCGACGGTAATATAAGCGAGATGAAAATGTTACGAGATATTAATCAAAGACTACAAGAAGAAATTCAATGTTTGAAAACTGACAGTAAAAAAATTAAACAACAGTTCCTAACAGCTAAAAAACAAAACGACGATAATCAACAGCTGATTGCAGAAGCCTTAAAATCTAGTATGGACTTGCAAAAACACGTTATTTCACAGTTTCCATTAATTGCAGGTATGTGTATTTTAGTATTTGTTATATTACTTACTCAAATAATGAAAAAATATATTATACAAAAAAGTAGTATACGCAACATGATTCATAAATTTTTTTTAGATGACATACGTCTTTTGAAACAAGGTAATAAATCCGTTTCTGATCCTGATGGACATTTTAGACCGGTAGGATGTACCAGACCATCTGACAATGTAAATATAAAAACTAGACTTGTACTCTGAACGTACTCTGAAAAGTGAAATACTCTGAACTATTGCACTTTTCAGAAATAATTTTTTTATTTCTATATATTATTATTAGTTAAAGTGACTGCGAAAATTTTTATTTAATTACATCCGAATAAAGATTATATAAATTTATAATGAAAAACAGCAATTGGTAGGGCGTTATTCGATTTAAACCTTGAACTATTTATTTAAACTGTTCAGGATGCAAATTGAATAACTTATTACCAGTTGTTGTTTTTCATTATAATTTATATAACCTGTATTGTTTAACTAGTAAGTTTTTTTATGAAAATTTGAGCAGTCGCTTTAACCAATAAATTATAGAAATAAAAAAATAATTTCTCAAAAGTGCAAAAATTCAGTTCACAAACCTAATGAAAATAATGCAATTTCATAGCATTTTAAAAAAACGTTTGGAAATTAATGTTCAGCGAATACATTCTGTGGAAGAATTTTGAAAAGAAACACAGCTCTTGAACATAAATATTCAATTGGAAATTATTAAATATTAAGAAAAATTTGTTTAACAATTTTTTAATTCAGGTTTTTAAAATTCCTTCGAAATTTAATATTTTGTATTCTAAAAAGCCGTTTTTAACTTATTTTAATAAAATCCTTTTAAAAATTCACTGCATAGTTTATAATATTCTCCCATATGAAATCAAATACTTTTTAATAACAACAAATCTATAATCATTGTCACACTTGAGAAAACAGATTTGTATCAATTATTCCAAGAATCGTCTTCTTGTATGTTGGACGTTTCATTTTTTATAACTCAATATTTGCAGTTTTAATATTTTCAGTTGTTTTTTAATTTTATTTTGCAGTATCGACATATTGGGCAAAATCTATGGATTCCTACCGATAGTTTTGGAGAAGCCGAAAGAAAGAAAACTCCAGGACAAGCAGTTAGATGTCTAGCGGTACTATTATACGGCAAATCAGTTTTGAAGATGAGCACTCCGTCTGGTTTTAGTTCAAAACGAAAAAATTTAGAGGGGAAAAAAATGACAATGAAGAAATTAGACACTCGAATAATGAGCGCTTTATGCGGTATTATGAGAATATTACTATAATTTATCAGTTGTTCATTAACATTCTGGAAAAACATTTTTTTAGGTTTCATCAGCTTAACAATATATTTTATCCAGTTTAAAAAGAATCATTATATAAATCATTGTATGTACTCTATTTGACTTTAAACCTCATAGAATCAATACAATTGAAATGAAAACATCGGTTGAATTTAAAGAACTTATTCACTACTTGATTTAATTCTGGGCGTTACAGGGTTATTAGATTAACTGATTCAGGCTCTAACGATCCCCTCCACTATTTTAAATCACAACACAAACAAACGAAAGTCACGCCTCCCAATACTTTCTAAATGTCAATTCTAACACATACGCAATTTTCCCACGCTCCTCACACGGAGATTCTAGGAGACGTTGGAGCCTGAATCAGTTAAGCACTTTGTTGTGTTCACTCTAAAGACACGAAAACAATTCCTGCCAAATCAATTAAATAATTTTTGTCACTTATTCACGCGAAGACGTATTTCGTTTCCTAATTTGCGGGCGCGAAGTGAATTTTTACTCTCTAAGGCTGCAAAGTAGTAACCTCGTGAGCGAAACTGCGTTTCGCTCCCTCAGCTACTACTTCGCGCCTTTGAGGGTCAAAATTTCACTTCGCTCCCTTGCATGTCGGGAGCGAATAAAAACGACTTTTGCGTGCATGTGTAACAAAAAGTAGTGAATGGCACTCGGCAGCGAAACTTTGCTCCTTTGGTGCATAGTATACTATTTCTAACAGTCTTTGAAATAGTGTTCATAAACTTTTCTGCACATACTTTAAATTAATGCAGTTTTATTTGTTTAAAAAATATATTTCATAATGAGAAATACCCAGCAAACAAGAATCAATTAAATACAATTTGACTAATTTTAAATTGTATTTAATTGGCCTTGTATCTTATTCAAATGGGAAAGATATAATCCGGTACAATTTGACAGGATTCATTACAAGTAAATACTATTTGTCAACATCAAATTTGTAGTAAATTATTTTAAATTGTATCAAACGTTTGAATTTTTGAAATTCAATTTAATTTTTCTGATGCAAGAAACATAATTATTAACTTTTTTATAAAAAAAGTAATATTATACTTTATTAATATCTATAACATATTTATTCAAGTGAAATTCATTTGATATCTATTCATACTAATCGAAGTAATTTGTTAATTTTTAGTTAATTAAAATTTAAATCAATTCACAGTTGGACACAACTTCTTTATATTTCAATAGTATTTGAATCTATTTTTTAAAATATAGTATATTGTAAATTTTTCATTAACTACAATTAAATAAAATGTATTACAATTTAACTCAAGAAAAAAATTATGAAATAATAAATTGACAATTTCACACAATTAAATGCAATTTAATACAATTTAAATTTTAGTTTACAACTCGAGACAATTTGAAAATATTGAATTGAATTGTAAAATGCACGGATAATTAATTTGAGAAAAAAAAAGTCAAATTGTACTAAAATGTTACAAATTGATTTATATTGATTTTCTTTTGCTGGGTTACTGGAACAGGCACGAAAAATTTTAGCATAAAAATTTGTTTTCATTGTTAGAATTAAAATCAAAACAAATTATTTCATTTCAGATTTTACAAGCTTCTTGTTATCAAAACAAAGATATTCCTCATGGACCAAGCAAAGAAAAGAACGATTTGTTGCCAATGTGCCCAACAAAATTGGGCAATTCTGTAATGAGTTAAGAAATCCCAAACGACATAAAAAAGAAAATCTGAATCCAAATTGTGATGCAGAAAATGAAGGTAATATTATCTTTAGTTTAAGTTTAATTATTATTTTTATTATTATATTCTTTCAATGGAAAAGTGAATTGAAAATCATATTTTTTCCAGATGGTGATGAATTCAGTGATGAAGAAATGGAAAGTGCCAGTGAGATTGATTCTATTAAATCTAATGAATAAGCTGATGTTGAAAACATCATTTTAAATATTTGTTTTTCAATTAATTTATTCTGATTTTAATAAAAATAATTCATCTTTAATGTTTAAAACCAAGCTTGTCTGAAATAGTTCAAAAGCCCAATTTTTGGTCAGTTATGGGCCAAATTTTTTATTAATTGTATATTGTTTACTATTACGTTGAAAATAATAAATAATCGAAAGCATTCAGTAAAAGCGAATCTTTGAAACTAAATTATTTATTTAGATACAATATCTGAACTAAACGTTTTGACATTTTTGGACCAACCTACTCTATATATAATTTATTATAAAATAATTTGAACTAAAAGTTTAAAAAACAGTTTTTTAAAAATTGAATCGTTATAAATAAATAGACATTACGTTCATCTTTTTCTATTAAGATATTCTAATATTGAAATCAATAATAATTTTTTATAACTAATTGTAGAAAATTGTATACATTAATAAAAATCTTTAAACAATACAATGTTTGTGTCAAAAAATGTTTTCTTATTCTAGTGGTAAAACATGTTTTCATTTTTTTACTCTAAAAGGAGCAAATTTATTTTTCCTCAAGGAAAAAAAAAATTAACTTTACATAATATCCTCGGCATAAAACGCGCAGCAAAACGCGCAGCATTTTCATACAAGTGTGAAAAACATTTCATTTCTTAAAGTTTTCATAAGGGCTCATATTCAAGAAATACGTACACATTGTTTATGTTTGCATCCTTCTTTTTCAAATAACCTAAATATTTTTTCATCTCACTCGCACATTGTACTTATTTCTTAAATGATCCCTAAAATTTATGGTTATTTTAGAAAAACATAACTTTTCATATAAATTCATAAATCTATTACTTGAAATATCATAAAACTTCATAACATTTCATAAACTTATATATGCATTTCTTGAATATATATGAATTTCTTCGCGCCCTAGGGAACGAAGTAGTCCTTCGATAACCGGAAAATAATGCCCTTGAAGAGTCACTTCGCGTTCGCGTGTGAGGAATTTTTCCTCACACGCGAACGCGAAGTGACTCTATAGTATGTGCAACTCGGGTCGCGAAGCTGTTCTTCGCGCCCTAATTGCATAATATACTAATTTATAACAGAATATTTTTCACTTGTGTTTCATAATGATTCATAACTGATTTTGAACGAGAATTTCCTATTTTTAAGTTTTCATAAGTATTCATAACTATTTTTTTTCATAACAATTCATAAGTGAAATTTCGGTTATGAATCGTTATGATCTTCTATGTGACTTTATCGAGGGTAGGTTGGCGATGTTAATGAATGGTTGAAAAACGGCGGTAAAAAATGAGCGTGGTAGTTTCATGCAAGTTTCTGTAAGATGATTCTGTTACTTACAGAAATGAAATTGAAATGACATTGAACTAGGAAGAATGTTTTATCTCATTTGTATACCTAGTTGGAAAAAGTCAATTTTAATTTTTTTATTAATTTATAGATTTGTGGAATTTTTTTGTGTTTAGTGGAAGAAACAATCTTTTTTGTCGATCGAACAAGAAAAATCTTTTAAGGAAATCTTTTGTATTTATTGAAATTTATTTCTCTTTATTCGTTCAAAGTAAATATTTTTTTTTATACATTTTTTATATTTATTTAATTTTGAGAAAAAACTAAAATTTTAGTTCATTTCGATGGTTTTTACGAAAACTATCTGATTTCAAATTATTGGTGAAAAAAATCACTTACCAAATTGTCGTTGAAAAAGATCCCATTTGATGGGAGTTTTCGATTGTTTTTTACAAATAATTTGAATTCGGATATCACCGATAATTTGAAATCAGATTTTTTTCACCAAAAATTTGGAATCAGATCTTTTTCACGAATAATTTTGAATCTGATGTCACCGATAATTTGAAATCGGATTTTTTCACCAAAAATTTGGAATCAGATCTTTTTTACGAATAATTTTGAATCTGATGTCACCGATAATTTGAAATCGGAATTTTTTCACCAATTATTTGAAATCGGGTATCACCGATAATTTGAAATCGGATTTTTTTCACCAAAAATTTGAAATCAGATCTTTTCCACCAATAATTTGAAATCTAATCTTTTTCATCAATAATTTGAAATCTGATCTTTTTTACCAAAAATTTGGAATCCGATCTTTTTCACCAATAATTTCATATCGGTTATGTTTTACGGATAACTTGAAATCGAATAGTTTTCGTAAAAGCTATCGATTTATAAAAATTCACACTAAATACACTGAAAAAATGAGTTTTCCATAGCAATAATTCTTCTTTATAAAAAATGTCACATTTGCAGTTTTTACCATAATTACACGAATTCGGTGAAAAGTAAGGATCACGTGAAGAATTGGGAAAGAAGAAGTCGGCTGACATAGCGTAAAGAATGCATATGCAGGACGGTTACAAAATATCAGGCGTCCTCGACACAGACAAACAGTGGATTTCAAGTCGTAAACGATTACAGGTAGTTTGAACTCGACCCGCATGTACATGTATGTACATGCATGGTCAGATGGGATGCTCGGTGCATCATCGGTTGCTTAACACGAAGATAGCGGCGCAACGCATACTGCAGAGAAATTGAACGTTCAATATTTATGAACAACCCGAGAGAGGAACGAGGTGAACCTCATGTGTTCGGCGGCGTCTTGCACTCTCGATTTCTATGAAAGCGAAACCCCCTTTTTTACGAGTCCGCCGTTAACGATTTTGCGGATTCTTTGTCGGGCCGGCTTTTTGCCCCGTCATCTCGCTCTTAAACATTTCGAAATGTTAACTAACGTCGATATTTTATATTTGCAACTTTTATGCCGGCGGATCGTTCAAGGCCGCGCCGCAAAAACGCGTTATTTATTGACCTGTTGCCGATCATTTTTTATGCCCGTTCGAAGACGCGATCGATGTGACAAATTGGCCTGCTTTTCGTGACATATGTTCGCTTTGTAATTATACTTCACATTAAAGTTACCGTCGTTTGCCATTTTATGGGGAGAAATGCGGTTTTCTATAGCTGCCGATTTTGGTTAAGAAGATTCCACTCGACACAAATAGATTCATTGATCAAATTTATATGTATTCACTCTAAATATTCCCTTCAACTGCAGTCAAAAAAATTTTTCTTACTAATTTCAAAAAAAGTTTTGAAAATTAATTTGACTAATTGTATTTATTTTTCATGTGAAAAATTACATAGATGACATCTAAAATTAAATCATGTTTATTTATGTTAGATTACACATGAATTATAAATATAATTTGGTTTATGTTTGGAGGGCAGAAAATATAAATTATATTCACAATTGTAATTAGAAATTCACTATTTTTTACTGGAGCAAATTAACATTAAAACTAAAACAAAAGACTTTCACTCTTCAGTTTAAGTTCAACTGAATTATTTTAGATGTTACAAACATTAGCTTTGCGTTGCATTAGAGGCACCGAAATTGACGTCATACCGGATGAATTTCTAACTAGCGTAACGGTACATTGTAATGATAGGTAATCCCGGTTCTTTTTTACGTCGGAGCACGAAAATATGAGTCAAGTGATGGTACTGCGTTGATGCTTGTTGAAATCCACCAACTTTGCAAGTAAAACAGGTATTTCTTGTTTGGAATCGCGATCATGCTTGAATTAGAAAAGTGTAACTCATTTAAATTGCGATTTTTTGTGAAAAACCAGCACGAAGTCGTTGAAGATTTTCTGGATGGAATAAAAAAATAGAAAATTGGATTAACGAAAATTCTGCTGAATTTTTGAATATTTCTGAATAGAGATTTCGAGATATAAAAAATATAAAAGTTATCTATATATATAGAGTGTGTTATTTTTCTTATTAAGAAATTAGTTTACATATTTGCACAAATCTTAACGACAAGGAAATTATTAATTACGATATTTAATAACCAGAAGCTATAATAATTAATTATTACGATAAAGTTTATCGTTTGATTAGAACTTTAATAATGCAATAAAATATGATTTTAAATATTTTAGATGATTTTATTAGTTATAAATAACGAAACTCAGTAATGTTCTAACCATGTTCAGCTCATAATGATTCGTTTTATCTTATGATTTTTGTAACACTATGGAAAACAGGTGATTTTTGTAGGACAAAGCTATGAATTTACGAAATAATGATAATAATATTATGAAATAAAATATGTAAAGATAAAGCAAATATTTTCGTTTCAGTGATTGTATTTTGAATGTCGAAAAATCTATTTCTTACAGTTTTTCATTTCGGAGAAATTCTGAGACAATTTTTTAATATAAGAATCAAAATTGCAACAAATCGCGAATAAGTATTACAAAATTAAAATTTATGAACCGTAACAAAAGTTGTAACTACACGATATACTGCGATTTAAATCATTTAAGCAATTACTTGAAAAACTAAAATTTCATAATATCTATTATGCTCATTCCTGTAAATTCGAAGTAACCATATCAACGTCGAATTATTTATTTAATCATTCTTCCTATAATTCTTGCTGAATTTCCCATAAATTCAATTACATAATTCTACTTTATTGAATTTCTCCAGAATAACTTTTCATTTATTTACATTCGATTTGCAACGAAATTTTTACACTGCTAAAATTCCTACTGGATGTTTTTCTGAAACTCGTTTCAATATGCATATTTACGCGTACGGAAGTAGGAAGAGAAGTAACCAAACAAATTAAACAAAAGACTTGTTAGAACAAATTTTCAAAAGAGATGTTTTTCGAGATGTCCTCATCATAATGAATTTTTTATTCTAATCAAAGAATTTCTTAAACGAAAACATCGATTTTTACAACAGAAATCCATTTCAAAGACTAATATTGAATATGAATGTTTTTTTCATATTTCACTTTTGATTAGATACGTCAAAACTGTGACGATTGTGAAATCATGGTCAATATAAATTCGCTTTATCTTCGAAGTCCCGAATATCTCGTTCCATATATATATGAGGAGATTCAGGACGTTTCGACATGTAGGACGTTTCGACAAATTGCATTAAAAATACTTAAATCTAATTTAGAAACCCAATTTTCATATAATATATTTATTTGGATAAATAATAAAGGTACATAAAAATTGGAAGTAATATATACATTAATTGTTATTTATTTTTGAGAAATAAGTTTTTCATCATAAAAAGTAACTTTTGAGGACTGCGGAAAATGTTTAATAACTTTTCTAACAGAAGAAAAATCTGAAAGATTTTTTATTTGAAATGATGATTGTTTATATGTTATTTTAATGTGTTACTTTCATTTTCTGTCAAATGAATGATAATTTGTTTATTTCAGTCCGAAAATAAATCTGTGCTTGCAGGACGATTCGACAGCGTTATATAATTTACAGATTTACTTGTATAATTACTAGTAAAAATGTTAATAACGATTAATTATAAAGAAATATAAATTTTATATGCATTAAAATTCAACTATTTGTTTATTATTTTTAATTTTCAACTTAGTTGATACAAAGGTCTATGTATTGAGATATTTAGAGTGTCATTATGTATAATATTATTATATGATAACAAAAGTCGAAAGTCTGTTAGGTTAATGTTCAGAGAGTTAATGAATATACATTTAATTTATATAAGTTGAAAATATCATTTGTTTATTATATTTGATCAATTAAAAAAAATTGTCGGAACGTCCTGCAGTACAGTTCGTTTCGACGAAAATGCATGTGTTAAAATTATTAATTATTACACCAATAAAAAATTGTCAAGTCAGCCTACAAAAAAATCTCGTAAGTTTCCTAATGTTTATAGATTGCTAATATGTTAATATAAGTTTAAAATATTAAAAAATTTTCTTGCAATAAATTCATAAATTCAAAACTGTCGAAACGTCCTGAATCTCCCCTACGCCATACTGACAAATAGCTGACAGACACTCTCTTTGAAAAGGATATTCAAGCGTTAGCCTTTTCTAATAATATTGAACTCAATACAATTTTATTGAAATTTACAAAAAAAAAACTTATTATTAAAACATATTTTCACTGGGATTTCATATTTATATTTTGAAATGGATAATTAATTGATGAAGATATCATATAATCCGAGTAGAGTTCACAATAACTACCAACCTTAAATGCAGGTTTCAACTCATCGCAAACTTTGAATGAGTATCACAAATCTGTAGTTAGTTTTTTGTCATTTATAAATTATCTAAAGACGCGAGTGTAACGAGCGTTTCCTCTAGTATTTTTCAAAAAGTCATTTGATCACAAACCCATTATATCAAACACAAATGTATCAGCAAAGTGAAATTACTAACAAGTGAAAGAATGTTGAGTACGAATTTTTCTGCGAGACAAGGACATAAAAACAGCGCGATCAACGACAGGTTAAAAAAAGTGAATAGTAAAAATGTAAATTGTTTATTTAATGTGCCTACCGATTAGCGAAGGGTGCTCAAACCTCAAACTATCGTTAGAAAGGGTGGTAATAAGTCAGTTGACGGCACCGATTGTTGTTGTCTTTATTGATTATAGATCCTCATTAAATAATCTTGTACGTTGTTGTTATTGTTTCCTGTGATGGCTATAAGAGCGTGAGAGTGCCCTTACACGCCAGAACTGTGATCCTGTGCGTGTGTCCTATGACGTCGTGTCGTCGTGTGTAAACTAAACTGGTATGACGGACGGCGGTCACGGTGTGACGATGACGCGGATGACTGATGGGATCGGCAGGGCGCGCGCTGCTTACCGACCGCGCGCTTCTTTACCGATTAATAGAAAGGAATGCGGAGAACGGCCATTGTTTAGATGCTGAGTGAGCGTGTGATCGCAGAGTGAGTGTGACCTGTGTGACAGTAAATTGGAAGCTGCAGACGCGAAGAATCGAACAGAACGAGTGTTGGCCTTTTATCAAAAAAAAGGAACGAAAGCTGATAAAATGGACAGTCAGGCTAAGTTCTTTTGTCATATATGTATATAAACAAACTGTTCCATTTATTATTTTAGATATTTACATATTGTTGATTATGAAAACAAATTTGTTTAAACTTGATATTTACATATTACTTATAATGTTTTAATTTGCAAATTATGTACATTTTTGTATTTTAATCTAAATAGTTTTTTATTCCATTTTCATATGTTTGTTATGTCAACATACCTTGTGTTTTCAAATAACAAAACATTTTTTATTTTGGAAATTATGTACACTTTTTTATTTTTATCAATTTATGTGTTGTATAGAACTGATATGTTAATGAAAATGTTTGATATTTTTTTAATCTGTTAATCTAAAAAACTCTTTATTTTATTTCCACTTTTTTGCAATGTACATTTTTAAAATAATAATTAGTGAAAGGTTTTTCAAATCATAAGATTTTTAAGATTGCACACTTTATGAAATTTCTTTCTTATCAAAATATTAGAATTTTTTTATAATGCATAATTTTTTTAACTTGCTTAGAATCCTTAAAATGCTTAAAATCCTTAAAATTATTGTATTCTTCAAAATTTACAAAATTTTACACATCTTTAAAATTGTACACATTTACAAATTTATAAATTTTTCCAAATGACAACTTTTCCCACTAGTGGGAAAAGTATCCACTTTTCCCACGCCCAGTCGATGGGAAAAGTATCATCTTCAACTCGTGTTTTGTTCTTTTCCCACTGCCACTCGTTTAACAATGTACTATTACCGCGCTGTGTACCGCGCTTAGCAAAATAGCAATAAGTCTGTTGGTAAAAGCGGTACACAACTTTTTTTGCGGATTCTTAAAGCTTATGAAATTCGCTATCCAGCTATATTTTTTTCTTATTTTTCACTAGCGTAAAACGTCTTTGTTTCTTAATTTGCAATTCAATTTGTTATTAAAAAATGCAAAATTTCGACTTTTTAAAAATTTTGTTTTACACAATATCATAAATTTCAGTCTTCTATCTAAACAATGGCGCAACGTACGACTTAATACAACAATTTTGTTTCAATTTAAAAATGTTTAAATTAAAAATGCAACAAAAATTCAATTATTTATAACATTGTTAATATTTCAGCTGTTACATTTCACGAATTTTTACTCAGGGGTTATATCGTGGGTGATTTTCGTACAACTGATTTATATAGGTACTATATCGTACACTGAACACTAAATTTGAAGAATAGCGCAATGTATTATATAATGTGTAATTGTCTTAAAATGTATGATAATTGTATGCAAACTAATAATGAATATATTGTAGGTACTAAAGATAATATTAACTTTAATAAATTTTGTATACATGTTTTTAATGATATTTTTATGTTTAAAAATTGTTTACAACTATGTAACTAATGATTATGATGATAAGTTGATTTGTTTTACAATTTCATGGTATATGCCTGCGAACCGCGCGCAAAGTTCATTATTAAGCGTAGTCTTTTTTCCATACGGATTTCGGTGCGAAAAAATAACGTCAGAAAAAATCGAAATATTTCTGCGATCCATATGCACATCTGGGCGGATTGGAAAATTGTTGTTTAACGGCTACCCTCTAAATTTAAGTATTTCATAGGAAAACATGTTCTGGGGCAATGAAACAATTTTTAAATAATATCTAGAGGACGCGCCAGGAGCTCAAAAAGACCATTTTTTGCTGTTTTTTTACATATCGGCTATTATCTACGAGTATATAACTTTAACTTTCTCGCTTTTTGGATATGTGGTTACCAGAACATCTAGGGACCTAAATATCCCTAGAAGTTGGTATTTCGTCATTCGGTATTTTTCACTATTTCTCAATAAAAATATTTAATTTTAACATTGCAAGTCGACATTAGAGCAGTAACTTTTATACCCATATTAAAAATGAGCCGTTACCATTGCATTCCAGTCAAGAAAAATCACTAGAAATAGTACTTTTTAAAGTGATTTTTCTGTTCTGGTACCACGGAGTTAGTGTCTTTTTCATTTATACTGTCTAAACATAACCTTAACCCTTAATTAGTAGCGTTGTTTTTAGTGTCTCTTTTCCGTGCTTGAATGACATATACGAGTTTCTTTGTCATTGGCGCCTGAGAGGCGCCACGCGACTAATTAAGGGTTAACTCTTTTAAATGGGACATTCTTTGTCAAAACGGTAAATAAAAAATCAAGGGCCCGAAAATACTGCGAAT
>JABFPQ010000003.1:0-26440 GCA_022817265.1 Masnerella sp. ZL-2020
AAATGTTTTGCTTAAATCTTTTTATGATTTTTTATTTTTTGTTTTTTTTTTTTTTTTATTTTATTTTTTTTTTTATTTTTTTATTTTTTTTTTTTTTTTTTTTTTTTTTTTTTTTTATTTATTTTTTTTTTTTTTTTTTTATTTTTTTTTTTTTTTTTTTTTTTTTTTTTTTTTTTTTCGAGGGATTGTGGAAAAATCTTGCATAGACGGATGGAGAGAGCCGCTTTCTCCAAACAGTGTGGGATTCCTACCCACTAAAAAACCACATACCCTTTCTCCAAGACTTGAATCCACCCTGGGACCGCGTGAGCATTACTTCGGGGTGGAGTCCAGACTTCATCCAGTCTGGATGTCCTCTTTATCTAATATCCTCCATCTAATATCTTCGTCTCACGGGTTTACAGCGTTGTCAGCGGGAATTCGTTCTTCATTTGCTTCAGCTCTCTTTATGTACATGATATGTCCCACATAGTTTGATATTCTATTCCATTTGTCTTCATCCATAAGCATTTTGTCCACTATGTTCTCTGGAGTCAGAAGACCCAGCTCCAATTCGATATCATCTCTCGACGCCGTCCATCTAGGGCATTCGAACACGGTGTGCTGCGCGTTATCCAGCGGCGCTTGACAGTACCGGCACTGAGGGCTGGCCGCTTTTCCAATTCTGTGCAGGTAAGCCTGGAAGTTTCCATGATCTGTCAAGAATTGAGTTAGATAAAAATTGACTTCGCCGTGTTTTCTCTCGATCCAAGCCTTCAATTCCGGGATGAGCCTTTCCGTCCATCTGCCCCTGGTGTCGTGGGACCATGCTATCTGCCATACCTCCAGCGTATTATCCCTTGCTTCTTGGCTTGCTCGAAGTACTCCGATCCTCTGCTTCTCTCTGAAGATACGCGCTCTTTCCACAGCAAGAAGATGTATTGGGATAACTCCCGCGATGACTTGTACTGCAACTTCCGATACAGTCCTATAGGAACTTGCAACTCTCTGGGCAGCTCTCCTCTGCACCGATCCCAGGCATCTTCTGTAGCACTGTTTCGTCATCGCTCCAGCCCAGATCTCGGCACCATAGAGCATTGTTGAGTTGGCTACCGACATCAGTAGTCGACGCTTGCTGGCAAGTGGTCCTCCGATGTTTGACATCAGTTTGCTCAAGGACTCCGTCAAATTTGAGGCCTTCCGTGCAGCTTCTCTAATGTGAGTCCCCCAGAGTAGTTTCGTATCAGCGATAACACCGACATATTTAACAGCTGGCTTCGTCTTTATAACTTCCGTGTTCACTCTAAATGGTATCTCCTTCGGCAAGAATTTCCGGGACAGAAGAAGAATATCAGTCTTTTGGGTAGCCAATGACAGATTCCGTTTGCAGAGATATGAAGTAACTCTGTTCATCACTCGAGTGAGCTTGTCTTGTGCGCTCTCTACGTTCGCAGCTGTAATCACCGCACCAATATCGTCTGCATATCCTATCAGGAAGGTGTCCTCTGGCATCTGCATACGTAAAATACCATCATAGGCTATGTTCCAAAGTTCAGGTCCCAGGATCGAACCCTGCGCCGCTCCAGCACTCAAATCGAAGCTCCTCGTCCCTTCTGATGTGTCGCAAATCAGAGAACGGTTTGATAGGTAGTCTCCGATTATCCTCAAGAGATATGAGGGGATTCTGAAGTCATCCTGCATGGCTTCTAAGATATCTGTCCACCTGAGGGAATTGAAAGCGTTTCTGACATCCAGTGTTACCAACAAAACAAGTCTTCTCGCCCGGTGGCTTCCCTGCCACGCTCGCTCCACGGTTTCTGTGACCATTCTCACTGCATCCAGTGTTGACTTTCCAGCTCTAAACCCGAACTGTCTCTCAGAGAGATCGCCACTAGCTTGGATGGCTGCCTTGATACGGGATTTGAGGAGTTTCTCAAGAAGCTTCCCTGTTGTATCCAGCATACACAGGGGACGATACGATGAGGGGGCTAAAGGGTCGCCCTTACCCTTGCTGATCAGAACTAACCTCGCTTTTTTCCATCGATGGTGGAAGATTCCCTCTTGTAGGCACGCGTTGAATGTTGAAAGCAGAAGATTAGGGTATGATCGTACTGTCAAGTCCAAAACTTCCGCAGGTATTCCATCCGGGCCTGGACACTTCCTTGCTCGTAGTGTACTTGCCGCTTTTCTAAGTTCCTCGATAGTGAATAAGGGAATTGAGTCGGCCTGTACTATATAATTGTCTGGTGGACGTGGAGGGTGACTAGGGAACAAAGCTTGGACAATGGCTAGTGTACTCGTCGCGTCCTTCATTTCTCCTTTGGGATTACGTCCCAGTTTACCAGTGACGATCTTGAATCCTCGGCCCCAAGGGTCTCTGTTTACACTTTCCGCAAGAGCAGCCAGTTTGGTTCTCTTGCTTTCTGCGATGGCCTTCTTCAGTGTCTTTCTAGCTTGTTTCAATTGAGTTCGCAAATCTTGCCAGTCTGGGCTATTCCTTCTGCGTTGAGTTTGTCTTCTGAGGCGAAGACAGGATCTCCTCATGTCTGCGATCTCATCAGTCCACCAGTACATTGGACGCCTGAAGTTCCTCGATGAGTATCTACGAGGCATAGAGGACTCGCACGCCTTATCCAGTAAGTCCATTGTCTGTTCTACAAGTTCATCGGCGCTCGCCCTTCCGGGCCGTACTCTGTACAGATTTTCAATCAGAGGTGCCCCTCTCTGAATCTCCGATTTAAATCTTGTTTCATTCAATTTGTCCGTGTTCCAGCCCTTCTTTCTGCAAACCTCTATGGTTGGAATTGGAGGTCCATCATTAAGATTCCAAGCGATGTAATCATGGTCGCTGCCAGTGTAATCTTCCAAGACACGCCAATCTCTGATCTGGGCTACCACGTTGTCCGTTGCAAAGGTAACATCGGGAATGGTACCTCTCTGGCCTGGACGTCGGAAGGTGGGAGTAGATCCATTGTTTAGGGCTGTCAGTCCCAGTCTCGCCGCCATATCTAGAATATAGCGACCTCTGCTGTCGGTGCTTGGCATCCCCCACTCAGGGGCCCTAGCGTTGAAGTCCCCAGCTATCAGTATTCGTCCGTTCATGCGACGTATAGCATCCTCCAGGTCATCAATCTTGGTCCTGAATTCGTCACGGCTATCACTCGGCGTAAAGTAGCAGCTTACCAATGTAAGGTTACTACTTCGTATCCAAACAAAGCCATCTTCTGCACCGTGTTCCACCACATAGAACTTCTGTGGTATACGCACCCAGAGTGCGGCCGTTCCCAGGGTGTCGCTGTACCAGTTAGAGATGTTTCTGTTACGGTGTTGTTCGCTGATGAACAGTGCGGTGGCATCTCGGTCTGCTGCCAATTGGTCCAAAAGATAATCGGCGAGTGTGCTCCTGTGCATGTTTCCTTGCAGGAAATTCAAGTCGGTCTGGACTTAGCTTTCTCCAGTGCTCGTTGGAAAGAGTCACAAAACTTGGAGCCTGGAATATGAGCCAGGTTCTCCTTTTCTACTCCAAGTTCATCACACAAGATGCATATCGGGTTTGCTACAGTGCACTCCCTGGCTTTGTGACCAGTCTCACCACATTTAAAGCAGTTATTTTTGCGGTCTGGGCCTTTACAATCGCGCGCAAAGTGTCCGTATCCCAGACAATTGAAACACCGTGCGACTATTGTTCTTCTTCTAACTCTGCAATTTACCCAGCCTACCTTCAGTCTAGCTGTGTTGAGGAGCTTTATGGCCTCTCGTTCGTCCAGCTCGATTATGCCAATTTTTACTCCCCTTGTATTTGGGCCCAGAACCGTAACCCTTCTCTCCGTCGTGGAAGTCCCCAAAACAGTGTCGAGACTAGATTTAATTTCTCTCACATCTGATAATTCGTCTAAGTCCCTGATTTCTAGGGTAGCACGTGGAATTAGAAGTCTAACGCTTGCAGTATCTCCTAGGGCGTCTTTCAGAGAATCTCCAAACGTTGGTATGTCCCCCGAATTTGAGCCCAGCTCTATCAAGACATCACCAGCTCTCGTTTTGCGTACTGCTTTTATTTCGACTCCTGTGTCTTCAGGCTTGACATTTCTACGGATCTTAGTCAACACGTCCGCATACGTCCCCCCTGGCGCTGGTCGTATCGTCATCGCTTCCGATTTTGATCTCAGACGTTTAGTCAGATTTTCTTCTTTTCTAGATTTTTGTTCCACGTTATTTCCTTCTTTTCGGTTTTCTACCGGCCTCTCCGACAATTTTTGTCCCCTTCGACGATTCACCGTGGTCCATTGTTCATCTCCCTGATGTCTGGGTCGCTTTGATGTGCTTTTAGACTGCGGGCTGCTTTCAAAACTCCCGCGCGCGTCGCGGTTTCGTTTCGCGGCACGTACGTCTGCGCGCGCATCCCGCGCGTGCGCGTCAGAACTCCTGCGCGTTGGCGTTCCGCTGCACTCCTCGAGGTGTGGAACAGCTGACGATCCGCTGCTTGGACTCGCGCGCGTGTCCGGCTTCCTGGGGCTATATCCCTCCTCCAGGCATTCTGTAGCCATGCCTCTGCAATCCTGGATAATTTGGAGAACCTCGCTCAAAGCAGAAATTCTTCTTTTTATCGCAGTACTTGTTGTCCGCTGAGCCGCGGCGCTCTCACTCATGTCGGCGACAATGTTCTTCGCTTTACGGATATTTTCGTCCATCAGTCTTTCAATCGCGATGATTCGCTCCACCGGGGACAAGATATCGCGCACCGTCTCCAGGGACATCGGGTTTCCATCGCCCTCCTGCAGTTCGCGACTCATGACCGATGCTGCGTTCGCCGGTTCCATCGAATTGAGGTTAGGGTATTCGCGAACCCAGTTTACCTCGGTCAATGCATGCAATTGACGAAAGTAAGGTAAGCTGACTTACCCGCGGGATCGCCAATGCCCTGCACGTCTCATGAGACGAGAAAACTCGTCCAAAAGAGCTTTTTTCCTACTAATCACAGTTTTAATTTCGAGCGCGCACAATTTCACGTGTCATTCTCGAAAAACCGTTACACTACATACATTACAATGTTAAGTTATAAAACCTGTCCTATAGCACAGTTTTTTTGTATAAACAGTAGCAAGTTATGGTATTATATATAAATAGTTCTTCTATTCACGAAGCATTTTCAAGGCACTAATGGTGGCAGTACACTAACGGCGTAATAAGACAGGTGTGATAATTTTTATACACGGCAAAAAAGTATTGATAAACAAAAGATATTTATAAATTCATCCATCGTAGAGGAAAAAATGGAAGAAACTTTTCCCATGTCAAAGGTATTATCCTTGACATAAAAAACATGGACGTTGTAAATAGAGAGCCTGTGTCGTAACGTTTTATTATCAGTTTTCTGGCATAATCCTTCCACATTTATGAATGGCTTAGTATTAGTGTAACATACTATTGAATTTTCAATTTAAAATTTAAACTTTGTAATTTTAATAACATATAACCGAAAAAAAACAACAAAAATACCTTGATAATTGACTGAGTAATAGATAAAAAAGGTAGCGGGTCAATGTTGATAGAAAGTTTGCGATTAGCATATGTTTGAATTTTTAAAAATCATCAGCATGACATGTTTGTACTTGTGCAATGTTTTGTACACTTAAAATATTGGAATCTAATAATTCACTTGCGCATAAGGCAGGTTTGATTTTTTATGAAATAATAATTTTTATAACAATTGTTAAAACACAAGTAAAGTATGTTGGTTAGAAACGTGACGCAACGCTGCTCCCGTTACATCTGAAATGGTAAAGTTTTTCGTGGGTAACTGTTCTATTAACGCACCCTTAGATGCCGCTGCTGATTTCTGAACGGAACGTCATTTTATTTCTAAAAGAGAAGGGAGACTTTAACTTCTAGTTTATCAGAAAAATGTCACTTGATTATTCTTGTCTTTCAGTCAAGAAAACTGCAGCACGCCTACTTCTGTGTTAATTAATCTTGAGATTCCCTGTTAAAATTAAGAACTGCGTATAGTAGAGCGCGAAACATCTAAATGCGCTGTGCACATTCGTGACTGTACTAGTGGGCTGATATAACATTGTATGATTTATTTAGTAATGGATTACTTGAGCGGAACATTATTTTACAAGAGAAGGGAGGGAACTGGAAAATGGATTTTTTCATTCACTAAAGACGAATTGTTCTACTCTTAGTTGCTTTTAAACACGCCAGTGTTTATCAAGACTTAATGTCATCTGGTGTTACAGCTGGATAATGTTTCGACAAATGCTGTCGTTGTGAAATAGCCGTGACACAGTAATTCCGAACAAAACAAGTTTCTCGGAATTAATGGGAATTTGCAACCGAAATTTGCGAAGTTGGCACTATTTTCTAGATTAAAAACTACTGGTATAGGTTTTGGAATGAATTCATGAATTCCGCAAATAGTCATATACTTTAAATTTTTCCGGTTATTTCCATTTTACGATAAGTCGGAATTGTTCGAAAAAATGTAACAATTAAGAAGCATCTTGGACTTTTAAAGTAGAGCAAGTATCAAACATATGGGAAACATTCTTAGCCTCGCCCTCTAGCGGCTTGAATACAAATCAATTTACCATACTTTTTCCAAATAATTCCAAATTACCGGAAGTACGAAAATCACGAAGGAAATCTTAAGTAATTGGCTTTTTCGGAAATTCCTGAATAATTGCGAAATTTGAATCGTCAGTTTCTAATCCATAAAATAGTGCAAACTTCAGAAATCTCCAATTCGAATTTGTGAGTAATTCCGAAGAATTGTTGGAATTACTAGAGAACTTTGATACGGGTAGAGCTGCAACTCAAAGATCCAGCAATAGCTGGATCGCGTCTGGAAAACGAAAAAATTGTTGGCGTTAGTGCATAAGTTGTTAAATGAATGAACATAATTGAAAATTATTTATTATAGTCTGGATAGACAAATTTGACTCAGATTTTATCCATATGTTTTAATGTTTCACAACGTGTGGAACTAATTGACGTTACCAGAATATCAGCTTACTCACTACGCTGTCAAATTATTTATAACTGTTAAATTTGTTAGTTTAAAATCGCACGACCAGCGTTTAGATATTTGTCTTTACAAATATTTGTTTACCAGATACTCTCTAGTTGAAATCTAAACATGAATTTCGGGATAAGCTAGAAGTTATATGACTAAATATCATTAGGGATCATGTAGAATCAAATTTTTTGGAACCATGATTTATAGTTACTAACAAAAATGTTAATTTTTATTTACAAAATATTTGTCCAGATAATGCATTGAATATCATGAAAATTCCTAATGAAGTATAGACTTGGTTCTATAATTAATCATCATGACTAATCAGTATACGTATTAAAAAAATGGTTTACTTGCTTACTTGCATTTTATAGTCAAATAACCTTTTGAGTAGGAAATAAATCCATTTTCAGGTTACATTAAAATAATTTTGTAGACGCCCTCCATGTTCTTGAATAATCCATCCACTAATAAAGGCAAGGATGCTATAGTCATAGAATTAGTAGTTAACAGAGCTGCGATTCTGGAAAAACTAATAATATTCTACGCAACAAGTGTAAACAAAAATTCTTAATGTATGTGACAGTGGCAGCACGAGCAAATGCGATTGTATGTCATCATATGAGTTTATAATTTTTTTCAGTGACGCCCTCGCCAGAAATATATTACTTTTCCTCAAGTGTCGCCACAAAAGCATGCTGGGCCGTCACAAAAGTACGTTCTTCTGCCACACCTGTAGTTAAATAGTATATATAGTTTGCGAGGGTGCTAATCGGCCAGAACGCCAAATGTTATTTTTCAGTAAATTAATTTTACTTTTGTCCTTTCCTTAGTCGTAAAATAGTATATTTTGTACTAATGGAGACAAAAACGTATATCCCACGCCTTCGGCTTAGGTGGCAATCTTTGTACGAGGCTGGAATTAACGTTTTCTTTCAATTTTTGTAACAAGTGCATGTAAAAATTCGAGCTTTTACTCCCTGAATTTGAAGGAGTGAAGTGCATTTTTAGCCCCTAGAGAGTTGAACCGTCCTTCGAGGAATTAAAGCAAATGTTTACTGTCGAGAAACATGTTTAATTGTCATAGTAATAAAGTTGTGCTTTATTCTCTAAAATTTAGGAAGTAAAGTACGATTTTACGCGCACGTGTGACACCATTTTACGCGCTTAACCCACACGCGAAGCCCAAAAACGCTACTTTTCGATTGTGTTAGATTATATCGACAGTTCGGTGGAACAAACTCCTAGTTCGGAGTTCGGGCAAAGAAAGTCTTAATTCAAATTTTTAAATACAATTTTGCGTACAAAATTCTGAATAAGGACTTTCTTTACCTGAACTCTGAACTAGGAGTTTGTTCCACCGAACCGTCGATATGTCCCTCTCTTCCCTGTGCGTATTTTTGGCATAACAGTGTTTTTTTAAAATCCGCCATATTGAAAGTGGTGAGGGAAGCCTCCTACATTAAAGTGTTAAGTTATCTTATGTATAATTATAACGTATCTGTGTGTTTCACGCGCGATTTCGCGCATAAATTTATATACATTGTCGCTTGTATAGCTACTTCTTTGTGTAACATTACTTACTGTTTTGATTATTCAGTGTGGCCAAATAATATGTATCCAGTTGCAAATAAGCGACCCGCCATCGAAGCAAATTTTGGTGTCTCTGGTGCGTCGGTAGCGCGTCGCTGTAGCGTCATTAAGAAATCGACTCACTATGAATGCAATAACGTAGAGCCGGCGACGACTCAGCGACGCACCAGGTACACCAAAATCGGATGCGTGCAGGTGTCGACAGCGCGTCGCTGACTAATCATTTGTTTTTATCTCATCGCTAGCGAGTCGCCCATTTGCAACTGGGTAGAATAATATTTTGTTATCAGTTCTCAAGGTAATGATAAACATCTGCAATGTAACTAAAAAGTATAAATTGAGATAATAGTATGAGTAGGGGAGAGTGGGATTAACCAAACACTTACAAATGTATAAGCAAAACGTTATGAAAATGCATAACTATCATGATCACTTGAACAAATATTAAAATCTGTTAGTTTGATCTTTTAACTTTATATTTTTCATCTGTTGTACTAAAATTCCGCAATTTACACTCATTTAGATTCGATTCATCAAGATTCACCGAATGGTTTTTGTACCCCACTCTACCCTAGTGGGAATTGTTTCTTGAGTCTAGACGACAAAAAAATGGTTTCTCAGGAATTTAGCCGGATTAATATATCCGTTGCCCACCGTCACCACGAGGAGGTATCCTGAGTTTAGACTACAATTTTTAAAATTCACTAAGAGTACACCTGTTGATATAAGTCAAAAATTATTAATGCAAACTTGTAACCGTTAACCATTTTTTATATCTTATGAATGGGAGCAAAGTTCTTAAAGTGTTTTAATATTATAATTAAAAAAAGGTAATAGACTTATATTTATCACTTAAGAGAAGGCAATCATTACAAAATAAACTGTACATTCTATCGCTCAAAGCAGACGTTTAAACTATGTACAATACTTCTGTATATATTTTTTTTAATCACATACAGGTTTTCAGATCTGTCGTTAAAAAACGACAATTTCAAATTGAAAGTCATAGATAACAAAGTAAACTATCGCTTGAAGCAGACGTTTACACTGTGCACAATCTTTTTTTTACATTATGTTTGTGATCACATACAGAATTCAAATTATGTCGCAGAAAAACGAAACTGTAAAAGAGTTGATCACAGACTAAAATGTAAGCTCTATCGCTCAAAGCAGACGTTTGAAATGTGCACAAGCCTTCTACATGTAATGTGTGCAATTGCATACAAGATTTTAGATTTGTCGCTAAAAGGCAACTATCTAAAAATTTCAATTACAGATTAATTAGCAAAATCTATCGCTCAAAGCAGACGTTTGAAATGTGCACAATCTTTTTGCAAGTAATGTTTGTAATCGTATACAAGATTGTAGATTAGTCGCATAAAGGACAACTATCTAAAAATGACAATTACAGACTTAATTGCAATTTCTATCGCTCAAAGCAGACGTTTAACATGTGCCAAATTTGTATGCATATAATGATTGTTATAATATAAATGACTTTCAATCTGGCGCCGAAAAACGAGAGTCTAAAAATATAGTTCATTGTTGACACTTTTAATTGAATACACTTTATTCTGCAATCAAATAAATGATAATTAACGTTAAGGGTTTTAAGCAAAACTTAACAATACAGTTCTTGAGATATTCTATATCGAATGATCTAACACAAAAATCTCAGTATTATATCTGGATGAAGATTATTTAGACTACGTCAATCATCCATGGTCGTTTCTGTCCTTGACAAAGTAGACAAGTAAAATGAGGGATGTTATCATCACTCCAGCGACGTTTCCTATCGTCACCTATGATACATTTGATATGAACGTATCTCTTACATTGCGAGCACATAACTCCTTTTTCAGCAAAATTAATTGAATCGCAAAACAAACAACGACTCAACATATTCGGGCAATCAATTAGTAATTCATGTGCTATATCAATTCGCCGTTTTTCAATATCGAATCCAGGATTGTACAATGGCAGATCTAGCGCTAAGCAATTCATGTAATGCATTACATATACTGCACAATTGTAGCCATCCTTTTGCATATCATAAGGTTGATCAACTTGCACGACTTTCCATTTAATGTCACACAAATTGTTTCTGTTGAATCTCTTGCATTGGTTCAAGTACTTTTGAAAACATTCAACGTATTGCTTGGTTAACGGTGGATTTTTGTTAAGAGAATCGATATGTAATATAGTCCCATCATCTACATTCAAATAAATCAAAGTAAAATGCATGTTATAAAAAATTGGCATGAATATTTTGCCCAACAATGGTTTATCTATGTTATACAAAGCCCATTTTGCATGCCTTTGTCCTCTGGAGTCCAAGTTGAACAAGTTAGCTGTATCATAAGTATTTATATACACAACGTTTTTCCATTTTTCGGTGTGCAACTTAGATAACGCATAAGCATTTATAATGCTCGAGTTTAGAAACACTGGGGATAACAAGTTTCTGTACTCTGTGTTTTCAACTGATCCTTCAAAATGTTTTGCACAAGGACTACCAGGAAATTTCGGATAAATGCAAACGTTAAAACGTATTTCTTCTCCGTTCGATTTTGTTGGCAACTTTTGAGCGTAATACTCAGGGTCGTCAAATAAACCACTTTTCAAATGATTTTCGTGTTTTGAATTATTCAAGTCACAAAGAACAATTGCGGCGTCGGATTTCTTTTCATTGGACTCGTTTGCTTTAACATTTGCTAATAAGACAGCTGTGTCATTGTTATCAATTTCGTTACTTTCTTTAACATTGTCTTCGTTAATGGAAAAGTTTTGTTCGATTGCATTTGTCGTACTTTGCGTTGGTTCGGACTTTGAGTCGTTTTGAATATGAAATTCATTTGAACACTGTTTTGACGCAAGAAGTGGGACATTAGTCGTACTGTTTAGCTGTGGTTTAAATTGTGAATACTCTTTAATAATTATAGGATCTACTTTTTTCACTTTTTTAACTTTCAATATTGTAGGACAACTCATGTGACTTAAAGGTTTGCGTTTTAAACCTTTTTTCCATTCAGCAGTCGCATTGTCATGCTGCCAGTCTTCTTCTTTCTGTACTTTCATTTCTTTTTGATCTTGTATGTTCCCTACTAATTCCAATCTCTGACAAACGCGACTTTTATAATCGCGGATTATTTTCACAAAATAAGGAATTGAGTTATGTTTATGAGACTTCAATTCTTGGTTTTTTATTATATTAAAATGTCCTTCAACTGCAGCGTTGCTCAATTTAGTTTTGCCAGGTTGTTGCACGTTCAAAATTATTGCTGTCCAAAGTGGAGCAAAAGACATATAATGACTGACTATGTATTCAGCTATGTCTGGCGCAAAATATTTGTTTGAAATTTGGTTTGAGTTGCTTTTTAATGCTTCTTTCATTTGTGTTAATTTACTTAGAAAGCATTTATAAAATGAAGATTTAGAATAAATAGCTTTACCGCAATCTATTTCTTCATCAACCATCTCACTACATTTGTCTTCGGAAGTACTATCATTTATTTGCGACAATTCAGACTTCATTTGCATGTCTTTAATCGTTGACTGCAAAGACAACATAGCTTTTTCGCTACTTTCTTTACTTGCTGAACATAAAATGATTACCATTTGTTCAAAAACAAAAAGCAAGTCTTTCCATTTTGTGCATCGAGCCATCACACTGGTTAGTTCCAAAATAACATTTTTCATGTGTTTATGCTTCAGGAACTTTTTTTTAACTGTTCTTGCAACGCGATGTTGAAAATGAGAAATACACGATTGTATACTCACAAACTGTTGTGGTAACGGAACTCCATCTGTCACAAAATCAAATGTGACTTGTAAATATTCAGACATTGTCATGGAGTTACATTCTCGCAGTACGGCGTTCATAGATGCCCAGCACCAATCTGTAACTATAGTTTTTATGTTCCAAGAGCGTCCAGTTTCTTTTTTGACAAAGTATAAATATCGCATAAACATAGTTCGTAACGATGGTACACTCTGGTCAACCGTTAACATTTCTAAGATAGGTACAGTTGTATCATTGATGTTTACTACTAACGCATGGTACAGTATTCGTTTTAATTCACTGCACGGTTGTTCTGCGACGGTTCCAGTAGCATCTAAATACGCAATAGTTGCGCTTGTAGTTGCGAATAATTGTTCTTTCGAAAAAAGGATTACCGTAAAAGGATTAATGACGAATCGCACATATGGATCCGCCGTTTTTGCATCATCCGTGCATCGTTGATTCAAATCTGAAATGTCCTTATATTTAGTATAAGTTCGCTGATTTTTACCTTCTGACCTTGCTTGTTGCAACACATGCAAAGGATAACTATCCTGATAATTCCCTTTTTTCGTCATATTCATATTTAACTTTGGTTTTTGATCGTCATAAACTGTTATAGGTTTTTCTTTTAACAAAATTTTTATCTTCTCTGCACGGTTTTTACCACGCAGTTGTTGAAATTTTGGATTTCCGGGGTGTTCGATTTTACCTGTGTATTCTGTCGCATACACAAAAACACTGCAGAATGCTTCGTTTAAATCTCGGATTTCCAATTTGTATTTAGGATGTTCCCTATTGTACATGCATCTGCTATATATAGTAATATTATCTTTGTTTTTATGAAAACCATAGCAAGTCATTGAACAAGAAATGTCAATTTTGTCCCGTAAAGTCATTTTCATCAATTTACGAATTTTGTCGCGATCAAATTCTTTGGTGTAAATTATTTTTTCTTCATTCTTATTTAAACTAAGAATATTTTCTTCGCAATCGTTGTAAACAATTATTTCTTCCGATATATCTTTGCGGCTGACGTGATATTGAATTCCCATGTATTTGTAAGGATTCGAAGCTTTTGTAGGAGGAGGATTCAAACTCTCTTTTTCTCTACCCGTATCTATAACTTCGATTTCTTGAACGCTTTTACCAGCGTCATGAAACATATCGTTATCTATTTTTGATTTTTCTGTCCATTCAATACTTATGTCTGATTCGTTATCATCTTCTTTATCAGACACCCAATCTTGTTCGAATGATGAGGCATCACTTAAACTTAATCTTCTTGAGTCAGCACTATTAATGTCAGCAATACTTGGCGTGTTATTTGATCCATTAATACATGAGTTAGTGACATTCGTATTTTGCTCTTTAATATCAGAAACGTTGCTTGTAGTAACATCGTTGGATTCATTAATTATATGCTCCAATTTTGCAACAGGTGTTGTCAATGACTCCACAGGTTCCTTTGCTATTACTTGTTTTTCATTCTCGCAAAATGAATCGTCTTGATGATTGAACCAGTCATCGTGCAGCTCATTTTGCTTTTCTCGAGGTTGAATGATAGCATCGTTGCTATCTTCTGCTATATTTTTTGCGCTTAGTGATGTTTCTAATTCTTGCCTATTTCTAATTCTATTTCTAATTCTAATTTCTAATTCTAAGTCTAATTTTTCTTTAATATTACAAGCATTAGAATTCCATAACTCTTTCAACTTCTTAGTATTTTCCTTGCATTTCTTCTTTTTCAAATCTCGGCAGACCTATAAAAAAGAAAATAAAGAATCGTGAATGGTAAAATGAAAACAGTTGTAAAATTTATTGTAAATTTTATGTTAAGGGCGATAAATAACCAGAGTAAAATAACAACAACACTATTTTTTAAAAGATTACAATTTTCAGGTTGCATATTAATATAAATAAAAACGGTTTAAAGTACATTAACGAGATTTGTTAAATGATTCTTCATAGGGTGCAGCCGATGTATTCAATGCTAGCCGCTGCTCATGACCACGTCACCGACTTTTACAAACCCACACTTCAGTTCTTCGCTTGTCGCATTTATAACCTAAATCTTGTTCAGTAAATAAAATGTTTTAATTAGGATTAGTTAAATGAACTTGGTAGTACTTTACCAACTTTCAAACACAAAAGAGTTTAGAAATGCTTAATTTGCCAAGTAATGTTATAAGAATTAAATAATAACATGATCAAGTCATTCAATGATCAAGTGTCTTCCTGATGGAATAATCATTTGATAAAGTGATTAAATTATTAAGTATCACAATAAAGCGAGATAGATTAGTAATAATGAGACGTAGCCGAAATAATTGGGATCTGACATGGGGGCATGGTTTGCCATAAAATGGCGGAGATAAATATTGTTCCGTCGACGGAACGTTTTCTAATTAGTTTCATAAAATATATTCAATTGTAAATAATGTACATTATTTGCCGATCGCTTTGCTCGGAATATGGGTTTTCCCTCGTTCAATTCAAAGTAAAGTTTTTCGAAAGATAGATTATTTAAGTATTTGTACATAAAATTTCGTTCATGTATCATTATGAAGATTAAGAGATAACCGTGACTAAAATGAAATGACCGAGTTCGCATACCTATTATTAAGGGATAAGTGATCGGTACTATGAAACAAACAATACTGAACATCTGAAAGGGATTAACTTAGTATCAATAGGCGTCATTACGCATTATCAAATATTGACCATTTAACTTAGAATAATGATTATAACATCAATTAGGTATGGGGGAACATACTTTTTCGTAAATCTTGTGATTGGTCCTTCAAAATTGTCAACGGAATAATCATAACTAAGTAGGTGGAAACATCAAAGATCTAAGGCGTTTCCAGAATTGTAGTTTTAGAAGATTCATGTCAACTGCGATCACTTCGTGTATTACCTCTGTACTGTACAGTCAGAAATAAACCTTTCTGGGGTGTTTTTTGTGCCTTACGGCTTTTTCATCCCGAGCTTTAGCTCAAACGTGTGTGTTTTAAATTCAGTGTTTCCCTTATCAAATACATTAAAATCGAAATTATCTTAACTTAATCAAACCTAAGTTAAGAACAAAACAAATATGCATGAGTACTTAAAATTAATTATTTAATTCAATATGTCGCATTCTAAACTGACAGTTTTAGAACTGTCAGTGAACTAATATCTCGGCTGTTAATACATTACCATTATTTATTACAAAAGAATAATAATAATGAAACCAGTTTTGCAGAAATTAATTAAATAATCATGGTGTTTTAAGAAATGTCGTCTTTAAAAAAACAACTGGTAATTTTATTTGGGAAATGATGTTAAATTATATTCAAATATTATAGAAATTCCATTAAACATTCATAATAACTACAAATTTAAATTTTTCATCAATTAAAAAATTCAAGGTTTACCTATATAAGGTGAAGTAGCACATCATTGACAGTTTTATAGTATTATTGATAAAAAATACAAATACAATGCACCAAAAGTGTGGTGTAAAACTGGTGTAAATTTTTTTTGGTGCAAACATGATGTAAACGTGATGATAAATTGGTGCAAACGCGATTACAAATGCACCATTTTTGCACCAGGACGACTTTCACTAACCTTGCACCGCAATTGCACCAAAATCTGGATGCACCAAAACTACTCCATTTTTGCACCAAATTTGCACCGGAATTGCACCACGTAGTATAAAAATCCGAAAAAATGTAAAATATAAAATCAATAATAAATAAATATTTATAAATTTAGTTCAATATGCAAATTTCAGTTGATAGATTTTTGTGTATTTATGGAGCATATTTGGTGTTACTTTGGAGCAAAGTTGGTATATTCTACCTTAATTCTTCTTAATTAAACCAATTAATACTTATCTGCAATTTGTCAGGTACTCATAATATTAATCAAGCGCTGACTCGTCGTTGAAGACCATGATAACAACACGCAAAAACATGACAACAAATCACGATAAGCGCGAAGAGAAAAACGATATCAAACACGACGTCAAACATGACAACAAACGCGACACTGTTCTAGTTGTTATTTCCTTCAATGTCTGAGATGGGATAAACTTTTTCTTTTACGCCCGAACTAACGAACGCGACAACAAACGTGATACATAACGCGAAGTCAAAACGTCGAAAAGCAAGTCGTCAAACACAACACCACGACAAACTGTCAAATGTATAGGACCGCCCTGAATGTAAGTTTCTCTCCATCTCTTTTCAGGTTGTGAAAAGAGTCAGGTTGCCGAAGTCCATGCTATAAGACTATGATAATTAGTGCCAAGAGATCTCCAGAATTCTCACCATGTACACCAATTACGATTTCTTTTTTCAGCTTGACTTGATTCTCTTATCAACCTTATCTTATCAACTCGTCGGGTTCGTTCACGCGAATCCTAAAACCTAGAGTTTAGTTATTCTGAATAATCAAATTACTTTTTTATTATTAATACAAATTTTTTTCATTATTATCAGATTAATTTTTACTCAATTTTATGCGAAGGATATATTCAGAAATTTTTTATAATATTACAAATTATTATTTAATGAGAGATCTTTCTGATTTTTGTTGTTTTTTTAATTTGTTGTTTACATTGATTAGATATTTAAATGGTAAATGCTTTGTTGAAATATTTCAAAAACATAAAATGAGTAGTACTTAGACTAAATTAAGACTTTTTGAATTTCGTTTCTTTTGATTTTCCACTTGGATCGTACACTTTGTTTCTAAACAATTCACTGAATCATTTCAAATATTGGATTGATAATTTTTCAAATTTAGACATGCAACTGAAAAAATGAAAAATTGAGAATACGTCATCCAATATAAAAATTAATAATTAAATACAAATTAGTATCCATTTTCAGTTTTTGAAATATTTCAATTAATTGATTGTTATCATTGATATCATCATGATCATGATCACATCAACATCATGATATCATATACAAACTTTATGAGTACTTAATATTACATGATCATTTTTAGAAATTAAAACATGAAATTGAAACAACTGATAACAGCACGAAATCTAAAATTTATTTAAATCTAATTAGTATATTAGAGATCTTATTTTAATACATTGTTTTTAAAAAAACAATTTATTACATATAAAATGTATTGATTGAATTAAAACTACTAAGTATATATCTAATTTTAAGTTTGAATTTGAAGAATGCATGTATTAAATAGAAGCAGTAGAAATTCATTATAATTTATCACAGTTTATTTATATTTATAATTATTTTCAACATTGGAAACTGTTAACCTACGATGGTTGTATGATATAAGCGCACCAAGCGTCTTTTTGAGTGTTACACAAGCGCACCAAAAAACATATCGAAAGCGCACTAACAAAAATTAACATTAGCGCACCAATTCATATATTTCTTAGAAAATTTCACAACAGTTTAAATTACAGTCTAAAAATAGTGTTTCAAATTGAATCACTGTTTTATTTTTGAAATATTTAGAAGTGTTTTCAATGTTAAAAAGATAGGTTGAAATTCGAAACACTTGAAAATGTTTCAAAAGTGCCTACAAAATGAAACACGTTTTTTTAGAGTGTAGTTGAAACGTAATAACAACGAAACAATATATTATGTAGCAAATAGAAATATGGTTTTTCAAAAGTTACTCTATGGTAACATTTTTTTTAAGTTTCTCGCAAAAATTCGATCCTAGATACGAGTCCATTATTAAAATTTTGTATGAATGTATCTGAAATCTCACTTGCATACAAAAAATGTGTGCAAGTGAACAATTTCATCCAGTCACTTTTTTAAGTGTTCTCCCGATATAAATAGGATGAACATGAGCAAAATATGTTTACAAACATATTTTGCTTAATGTACTATAACATGATGGAAAATTTAAGTATAATTTAAAATGAGCTATATTATTTCAACTTGTTTAAACTAACAAAACCCACCGTTTTCAAGCGAAACACGTTTTTTAAAATTTTTAAAATATAACAAAAATCATTGTTTAAAAGTAAAAATCGTTTCGAAATTGTTTCTAAAAATACTGAAAATATTAATTAAGTGATTATGAAAATGGTGCACTTTTGTAACATGCTTTAGTGCGCTTTTGCAATGCACGTTTGGTGCGCTTTTGTAACAAAAAACAACGTTTGGTGCGCTTTCGTCTATCACCGCCTACGGTAATTTTAATAAAAATTAATAAATATTTATTTAAATAAAGATTTTATGTGCTTTATAATGAAGTGGATTTTGGATTTTATACTTGTATTCTTTGTGTCTCAAACTGGAGTTTCAACTGCAGAAGATGTTTGTCTCTCCCGTGTTGCATACGATATTTTTCGTAACAAGGGCACATGAAACAAAATTTGTTTGCAGCAGAGTTCAAAATTTTCATGAAATAAAAACTTCCCAACAAGATGTAGATAATCTTTTGAATTTTTTCTTGCATACCTTTGAATCTGGTGTTATCATTGTTTTTTTTCACTACTTAAATCTTGTACTTTTATTGCAATGATTAATATGTGTTATTTTAATATTCACATAATCTTGAAAAAATTTATTTTTTAACTTTTCATTATTTCATACATTATTTTGGACTTTCCTAATCCTAAATTAAGGAATGACTAAAGTTTTGGACCCCGAATGCCCAACATGGTTGCAATTTTGCACAGTGATTCGATGATCTAATTGCAGCCCTTCTATCATTAAAAAAAGCATATTTTATCAATAAATATAATGACATTTCAATATTTTTGATTTAAGAATGTCTGCAGTCCCCCCCCCCCTCCCCCCATTCATTATAAATACAAATTTTCATGTTTACAGCATAGTGTGTCAATATAAGATTTCAATTTTTTTGATTTATTAATGAGTGCTGTTTTCCCCTTAATAATCTGACAGTAATGCAATTTTGCACAGAGATTCAGTAGCCTATTTGCAGTCATTTCATCACAAAAAAAGTCTATATTCTTTATAAATACAAATTTTCATGTTTACAGCATAGTGTGTCAATATGAAATTTTAATTTTTTGATTTAAGAATGAGTGCAGTTTTACCCTTAATAATCTGACAGTATTGCAATTGTGCACAGAGATTCAGTAGCCTATTTGCAGTCATTTCATTATAAAAAAAGTCTATATTCTTTATAAATACAAATTTTCATGTTTACAACTTGGTGTGTCGATACGACATTCCAATTTCTTGGTTTTAAGAATGGCTGGAGTTCTCCCCCCCAATAATCTAACAGTATTGCAATTTTGCACAGAGATTAAGTAGCTTAATTGCAGTCATTTCCTCATAAAAAAAGTCTATATTCTTTATAAATACAAATTTTCATGTTTACAGCATAATGTGTCAATATGAGATTTCAATTTTTTTGATTTAATGATGACTGCAGCTTTTCCCACAATGACCTAACAGTATTGCAATTTTGCACAGAGATTCAGTAGCCTAATTGCAGTCATTTCATCATCAAAAAAAGTCTATATTCATTATAAATACAAATTTTCATGCTTACAGCATAGTGTGTCAATATGATATATTAATTTTTTTGATTTATTAATGAGTGCTATTTTCCCCTTAATATTCTGACAATAATTCAATTTTGCACAGAGATTCAGTAGCCTATTTGCAGTTATTTTAACATTAAAAAAGTCTATATTATTAATAAATACAAATTTTCATGTTTACAGCTTGGAGTGTGGATATGACATTTTAATTTTTCGCATTTAAGAATGACTGCAGTTTTCCCCCCTATGATCTAACAGTATTGCAATTTTGCACAAAGATTCAGTAGCCTAATCGCAGTCATTTCATCATAAAAAAAGTCTATATTCATTATAAATACAAATTTTCATGCTTACAGCATAGTGTGTCAATATGATATTTCAATTTTTTGATTTAATAATGAGTGCAGTTTTCCCCTTAATAATCTGACAGTATTGCAATTTTGCACAGAGATTCAGTAGCCTATTTGCATTCATTTTAACATAAAAAAAGTCTATATTCATCATAAATATAAATTTTCATGTTTACTACTTCGTGTGTCGATACGACATTCCAGTTTTTTGCATTTAAGAATGGCTGTAGTTTTCCCCCCAATAGTCCAACAGTATTGCAATTTCGCACAGAGATTTAGTGGCCTAACTTCAGTCATTAAAACATAAAAAAGCCTACGTTATTCATAAATACAAATTTTCATGTTTACTTACCGAAGTAAGTAATAATATTATATTGTATTAAATATTTGTACAATGGGATAATTTGCATATTGTTTTGAACAATTTAAAAAATTATGCTTCGATATACATTATGCTATAAACAGAAGCTTATAAATAAAATATTGTTTATGAAAAGAAATGCAAAGTATGGATTTAGCATTAAGTTAAAACTGTCCCACTGTACAAGTAGGATATCTCTTCCCTACTAATTACTACATAAATTTTTAAATCTGAGACATAAAATTAAAGCAATTAAATCTATAAAATTAAATCTGAAATGTATTAATTGAATACTAATTTGTATTTGTTTTATATGTTTGAAATAATAAAATAAAATTTATATAAACAAATTGTACAATTAATACGTATTAATCCTTTGTTGAATTTAAGGCATAAGATTTGTAAAATGGAAAACATGTCGACAACTATTTTCCATTTTTACCATTAGAAAAAGAAAATACCATAAGAAGTGATAATAAATTAGAATTAGAACCATATAAGAAAATGAATTAGATATAGTAAATAAATAATATAATCACGTTGGCGAAGAGCGACCCTTCTGCCGAAGTGGAAAATGTGACCTGATCAGACCTGTTGACGTACTTTGCAATCGTATTTGCAAGAGTTTGTGCCGAAGTCTCTTGTAACCTTGCAGGAAACATTGTGATTGACGCAGAATTCTAGCAAAGTGCCTTGTAAAGAGATGTAAATTGTTAATTGAAAAAAAAAAAATTAAACAAATTATAATTATAAAACGAAAACCAAATTTTTGTAGGATAATAAATTCAAGAATTTAATAAAAAAATATATAACTAAATTAATTTTACAATATATGATTTAATTATATATAATAATATATAATAATAACACCGGACTTCCGTTTGTGAGCAGTTGACGAGTGGATGTGTGTTTAGTGAATCGGAAGGAAATCGGTGTGTGGTGTTAGAAAAGTGAAAGAGGGTAAGAAGGAAAGTGGTGTAAAAGGGACGAAGGGGAGCAGAAAAAGCGAGGAAGTAAAGGTGGGAAAAAGTTTCGAGGAAAACAAGGGTAAATAGCGGTAATTTCGGGCGGTCAAGTTTGAGGTTAGGAGTAAGTAAATACGGGAAGTAAGAGAGAGATAGAGTATAGTTGATGAGCGGAACAGGAGAGGGCAGCACCGGCCGGTCTGAAGTTTCGGCGGGAATTTCGGATTCCGCTAAAGGCAGACCGGGCAGGTTGAAGAAGGCTGAGAGTTGGGTATTGAGGCGAACAAACAGTGACTCAGATTTGAGGGAGCTACTGAAGAGAAAAAGAGAGAGGGAGGAAGAGGGGGAAGGGGACAAAAGGGAAAAAAAGGAATTAAACGAAAGGGAAGAAATGGATAATTTAGAGGAAAAGGGAAATATGGAGAAGTTGATAGACCGCTTCGGGGAGATGCTGGATAGAAGAATGGAGATTATAGAGAAATGGATAAGGGAAGAGAAATTAGAAAGAAAAGAAGAGATAGAAAAGCTGAAAAAAAGTTATGAGGAGAAATTGGTAAAGTTGGAACAGAAATGGGAGGAGAAGTGGGAGGGGTGGGTGAAGGAGCAGGATGATAAAGGAAAAAGGAGGGTAGCTGAAGAAAACATAGGGGAGGTAGAGGGGATAATGAGGAATATCAAAGATAAAGTAGAGAAAATAGCAGAAGAGGCTGTGAATAAAAAGGAAGAGGAAAAGAACAGAGAGTGGAAAAAAGAGGTAGAAGAGATAAGAAGGGATAAAGAAATGAGAGAAAGGGAGGGAAGAAAGAATAACTTAGTTATATTTGGCTGGAACGAAACAGGGATGGCGGGTAAAAAGGAGATTACAAGGTGGTTTAGGGAGAGGCTTGGAGTAGATGGGAAGGAAGAAGATATTGAAGAACTGAGAGAGAGCAAGATGAGGGAAGGTAGGATGATTTGGATGAAGATGAGGACGAGGGAGAATAAAGAGAGGATTATGGAGGGAAAGGCAAGGTTAAAAGGGAGTAAAACATTCATTGAACACGATAGAACAAAAAAAGAAAGAGAGATACAAAAGATGGTGAGAGAAAAAGCGGAAGAAGCAAGGAAAAAGGGAGAAAGGAACGTAAGAGTGGGGTACATGAAATTTAGAACTGCTGATATACAAGTTAAATGGGACGAGGCAAGTGAAAGTTGGAAAGAGTCAAAAAACGGGATGGAAATAGACAGAAGAAGGGTATAAGGATACTGTATTGGAACATAGCTGGAATAAGGGGGAAAACACACGAATTTTGGGAATATGTGAAGGGGTTTGATATAGTGGGATTGACAGAAACCTGGACAGAGGGAAGGGAGTGGGAAAAGCTGAAATGCAAATTGCCAAGTGATTGGGAATGGAAATGTCAGGTGGCGACGAGGGAACATAGAAAAGGGAGGGCAAAAGGGGGGATAATTACAGGTGTAAGAAAGGCATTAGCAAGTGAAGGAGAAGGGAGGGAAAGGGAAGGCTTAGTATTGAGAAAGTTAAAGATAAAGGGGAAGAAATGGGTTTTTGTCACCTGTTATAATAGAGGTGGGGGGAGAGAATTTTTGAGAGAATTAGACGAGGTAGTAGAGGAAGAGATTGAGTGTAGGATAATAATAGGGGGAGATTTTAATGCAAGAATTGGACTGAGAGGAGGAATAGAGGAATGGAGGGAAATGGAAGAAAGAAAATCAAAAGATAAACTTGAGAATAGAGAGGGGAAATGGCTCATGGATTTAGTTGAAAAGAGGGGTTGGGTAATAATGAATGGGAACATAGAAGGGGATGAAGAGGGGGAGTGGACATATGTAAGAGGGGATCAAAGCTCAGTTATTGATTATGGACTGACCGACATGCAAACCTGGAGTGGGATTAAAAAAATGGAGGTGGGATGGAGAATGGATTCAGATCACATGCCACTAGAACTAGAGCTCTATAGCAATAGACCGCTGGAGGAGATGGGAGGGAATAGGACAGGTACGAGGTTTGGCAAGAAAAAAGTACAGATATGGTCGAGGAAAGTAATAGAGGCGTACCAGAGAAAAGAGGGGGAGATTATTTGGGAGAAAGAGGTAGGAGTAGAAGGGTGGAAAGAATTAACAGAGAAAGTCAGGAGTATGACGACATGGAAAGAAGTTGAGGTAGGAAAAGGGAACGGTCAGTGGTGGGATTCAGAAGTTGGGGAGTTCAAAAAGAAAGTGGAGAGAGAGAAAAGGAAGAAGGGTGATTTAGAGGTGTTGAAAAGGCTGAAGAAGGAATATAAGGAAATGAGAGAAAAGAAAATACAGAAGTGGAAAGAGGAATTGGAAATTAGGTTAAAAGAGGTAAACACGGAAGCAAAGGCATGGGATTTTCTGAGGAAGGACTTGAAGAAAAAAACAGAGATAACGGGGAAATTTAGTATAGAAGAGTGGAGGGAATTTTTTAGAGATAAATTAGGAGGGTCGGACGGAAGAGAGGAGAGAGGAGAGATAGGAGAAAATGCATTGAGTAGGAATGGAGAACCACTTAGATTAGAGAGAGCAGAAATAGAAAGAGAGATTAGAAGACTAAAGAAAAAGAAAGCGATTGGAGTAGACGATATAAAGGGAGAAGCGTGGATATACGGGAAAGGGGCAATAAGAGAGAGGCTGATTGACTCAATTATTGAGGTAGGAGAAGGAAAATGGCTCCCAGAAGAATGGAAAGAAGGTATAGTGGTGCCGATATGGAAGAAAGGGTGTAAGGACGTAATGGAGAACTATAGGGGGGTGACGATTATGTGTACAGCCTACAAGATTTATGCAAATGTGTTGAATAGGAGGATAATGGAAGAAATGGAGAGGGGTAAGAAATGGGAGGAAAACCAGGCAGGATTTAGGAAAGGTAGGGGGGTGATGGACAACATCTACATCTTGAGAAGGGCAATAGAGAGGGGGATTGAGAAGAAAGGAGGAAAGGTATACGCCCTTTTCCTGGATCTTAAGGCTGCGTTCGACAATTTAGACAGAGATATTCTTTGGGGGCTAATGAGGAAAAGGGGGGTGAGTGAGGAGCTGGTTAGAAGGGTAGAAGAGATGTATAAAGGGACGAAATGCAGGGTAAGAGTGGGAAATGAGCTGTCAGAAGAATTTGGGGTAGAAAAGGGTGTTAAGCAGGGGTGTCCTTTGAGCCCCACTCTGTTTAACATCTACGTGGCGGATGTAGAGGAAAAACTGAGAGGAGCGCAAAATGGAGGGGTAGTAGTAGGGGGAAGGAGAATCTGGTCGCTTTCGTACGCGGATGATACGGTACTTTTGGCAGATGAAGAGGAGGGACTGAGAAAGATGATAGGATGGCTGGGAAAGTTTTTAGAGAAAAGGAAGTTAGAGCTGAATGTGGGGAAAACTAAGATAATGGTATTTGGAAAAGGGGGGGCAAGAGGAAGGCAGAAAAGAAGAGAGTGGAAGTGGAAAGGAGAAATTATTGAAGAAGTGGATAGTTTTATATACCTAGGATTTAAGTTAACGAGGAACAACGGAGTGAAGGAGCATATAAAGGAAAGGGTGGTAAAGGCAAAACAGGCAATGGGGAGAATCTGGGGATTAGGAGAAAGGAAAATGAAAGATAGCTTGAGATGGAGAAAACTGATGTTTGAGGCAATAGTGAGTAGTATAGTGCTGTATGGAGCGGAAATTTGGGGGTGGGAGGAAAGCAAAGAAGTAGAGAGCCTTCAGGAAAGATACGGAAGATGGATAACTGGACTGGAAAGATGTACGCCAGGATATGTAGTGAGGGAAGAGCTAAATTGGGAAAAAATGAGGGTAAAAGCGGGTAAAAGAGCGATAGATTTTGAAGAAAAGGGAAGAAAGGACGATTCAGAAAGGGTATTGCTGAAGAAATGTATAGAAGAAAGGGTGGGCAGGCAGAGAGGAAATGCAGGTAGAAGGGTGGTGGAGAATGAAAGAGAACGATATTTGTGGAGATGTGGGTTTTCCTCAGAGGGATGGGAAGAGGAGAGGAGACTAGGAGGGAACAAGGTAAGGAGTTTGATAAAGAGAGACAGAGAAGTGGACACGCAAGAAAGAAGGGCAAGGATAGAAAGTTCAAGGTATTGTAAAGGGTATAGGTTTGCGACAAAAGGGGAAGGGATACCAGAATATTTAAAGGAGAATAAACAAAGGAGAATTAGGTGGAGGACAATGATAAGGTGGAGGTGTGGGAATGGGTGTTTGGAGAGTAAATATTGGCTGAGGGAGGAAGAAAGGAGGTGTAGGTTATGTGAAAAAGAGGAGGAAAGTCTGGTACACGTGTTATATAATTGTGAGGAGGTGACGAGTTGGATAGGGGGGGTGAGGGAATTTCTGAAGGAGGATGGGAGAGGGTGGGAGTGGGCAAAAATGGTGGAGGATAAAAGGAAGGAAAGGGGGATGGTCAGATAATAGAGGGGAAGGGGGGGACAATAAATAAATAAATAGAGAGTATAAATGGAAGATTGGGAGTGAACGAATACAACTGCGAGCAAACGGAAGTCCCGGCTCAATGGTGCACTAAGCGCGAAAACGAGATAGCGAGATTTGAGTATAAAAGGAGTATGCGGGATGAGTGAGAGCGTGAAATGCAAGAAGCGAAAAAAAAGCGTTTTGTAAAGCCGCGCCCGGGCTATATACGGGAAAATTTTGTACGCCAGTAGGCCAAAATTTATGTGTCAAATAAAGTTATATATTTGCTTAATTTAATAAATATTTTTTATTATTTATTTATTTTTTTTTATATATTTTTAGTATTCTTTTAAGTAGCTTTAAATGTAAAATAATAATTAATTTGCAGACTACAATAGAGGAAATAACATGCAAAGTGGATCAGCTTATTTTAGAACAATTCATCAAAGTATGTTCTCTGTCAT
>JABFPQ010000004.1:0-25377 GCA_022817265.1 Masnerella sp. ZL-2020
AACTTTATTTGTATCAATGAAATTAAAATAGAAACATCAAATTAATCAATTATATTATTTTTTAGTCACTTGAATTTTCTAAAAAAATTTTTGTAAAATAATACGACTAAGGTTATCCGTTAAACATAAGTTTTTAGATATTAACTTTATTTGGACAAATTGCTAAACAAAGAAATGATATTTAATTTGCATTATTTAATTACATTCAGTATTTTATAGTAATGATAACATTGTAATTATAATTTAATTCTTATTTAAATAGCGTGACATGAGAAATGGCTCAAGTTGACCGAAAACTTTTATCGAATTATACGACCTCGAAATTAGTTTGTTTAGTTTGCAAAAAGCGAGACGGGTTAAATCATTTCCGCGAGTTTTCAATCAACGCGTTCCCATAATTCATTTGGGTGATTAATTTGAATTTTAGGGAACATCTCGCAAACTCTTCATACCCTTTGTATATATGGCTGATCTGAATTAAACTTTGAACTTTAATTTGAGATGTTAGTTTAGCGAAAGTGGTATAAGTTTTGACGCGTACACACACATATTCGCGCATTTAACTTGCGAAAAGTTTAGCAGAAATAATTTGTGAAAATGCGCTACACTATATATACCTTTGCTGGGCTTCAACCTCGATGTAACGAGCTGCGGAATTTTTAGCGCTACCGAAATTATTCGATTGATTACAGTTCAGTTTGAAAATGACGATACTGTTTTTGAAATTGGGTTTGCGAGATCCGTTTTAACATTTCGACATATTTAATTAATGACGGAGTAGGACAGAAAACTTTGCAAAGTATATATATTTTCAGAAAGTAGGGAAGGTTGATTCTTGAAACGGAAGAAGTTTATTCAAAATCAGGTTAATTAAAATTTCCATGCCATGACGGGAAATTAAATTTATTTCATTCGAGATGTAATTTTAATTAATGGAATGTGCGTTTCGTCCAGTGTTATGTTATTTGAATGGAAAATTCGTCCGGCAAACATGGCACGATTTTTAATTTCATGAAAGGCCATCAATAAACGAATTATCGGAATTGAACAAATCTTTTAACATTTCCGTCAGTTTTCCACTTTTTATACTATTCCAGCTCGAGCGATTTATCCAACAAAGCATCTTGCAATTTTATAAGAGTGCAGCTAATCCGTTCATTGTTGGTGTTATTTTTATCTGTAGAGAATAATGAAAGAAGTCGAAGCAGTACTCGATACGACTGTAAATAAATCGTTAATCCGATTTCGGGTGTGTAAATAGGCGATGCGAAAATGACAGGGCGCATAACAGGTCGCCAACGTCGACCATAAATTACGCGCGGTTCAAAAATGAGCATTTGATAGGTCACGCGGGGTCGCTCGAAATTGGGATAAGCGGCGTTAACACTCGGCTCGGCTCGAAAACAACGTGTTCGCGATTTTGATTCACCCTGTACATGCATAAATACGCACAAACACAGGCGTCCAGTCGACCAGTTGAAAGCAATCGAGCGAAAGGAAGGGCGGGGCAAGAGAGGGCTTGCAAAAAGAGAATATATATGAGCCAAGTACTGGTTATGCTTCTTTACGTTATTTGTATATGAATATACTGGACGGCTGTGTTTATGTTTATGTCAACAAAAATAAAAATATTTAGCTTTTTCTCTACCTTTTTGTTATTGTTTTGAACTTTGTTTACATTATGCTGTCTTTTCATATGTACCTTTTCAGCACCGGCGGAGCGGCGAAATGTGGAACTAACGTCGAACTCGTGCCGCAAGGCGGCACTCGTGCCGTAAGTTCCACATTTCGGACTCCGCCGGTGCTGAAAAACAACATATCGGCCTCGGGCGCAGTGGCGCCCTCGGACGTAATATACTATTTTCAGCACCGGCGGAGCGGCGAAATGTGGAACTAACGTCGAACTCGTGCCGCAAGGCGGCACTCGTGCCGTAAGTTCCACATTTCGGACTCCGCCGGTGCTGAAAAACAACATATCGGCCTCGGGCGCAGTGGCGCCCTCGGACGTAATATACTATTCTAATTTTTCAAAAATCATACTCATTTTGACAATTTTTGGACGATCTCTCCGTCGACTGAAATTCTTATTACCAAATTTACAGTTTTTTAAACCTCAGAGAATTGACAATCAACATTTTCCATTTCTTGGATTTCAAAAAAATGCGCGCAAAACTTTCGAACGATGAACGAAAAGCAACCACTAATCACAAGTCGATTAACGTGACGAAAGTGAATACAGCAACTGAACGATTTAATTCGATACACACCAGACATCACTTTTTTCTCTGTAGGATAGTAGTAGTCTCACTTAAAGATGAAAAATTGAGAGCTCGAGTCTTAAAATAAGACATTACCAATGAAACGTATAAAATTTTCAGTATTTGATGTTATAATAACAAGATTTGCAAATTTTCTATCATTGTCTTTTTCTAACTATTGAAGTTAGACAAGGATAGACCCATAAATATTGCACGCGATTCGCGCAGGTGAAACGACGGCGCGGAAGTCGCGCAGCAGGGTCCGGCATAAATCCGCGAAACGAATCGGCCGCGCTTAATTAAGTCGCCGAATTGTTCGAGCGCCAGCGAAAATATCGCCGCGCATAAATCCCCGGCGTGCGTGTACTTGTCAAAGCGTGTTTACGCGCCGGCCACTTTGCCGCTCGCTTTTAGCGATTAAGATTTCAGCGCCATTCCCATTTGACAAATTGCGATTAGTTAGTTAAACGTGACTGTATATATAGGAATTAAAGAAAAAAGAATTTTTCAGCGTACAAATTTTTTTTTAATTTCCATGTTACATACTTTTAAAAAATTAATCTTCACACATTTTTGTGAATTGTAGTATCTCTAAAAAAACGTAAACTTTTATAAAACAATTTTTTTCATTACTAAAAAGAGGAAACTTTTTTTAACGATTTTTTAAATTACCTCAAATAATGCGAAATTTTAAAATACACATTTTTTTTCAAAACATAAAAAAAAGTAAACTTTTTTCGAAAATGCGAAAACGAAGTAATTTTTCTCAAAATAAAAATTTTTTAACATGATTCACTCACACATCCTTTATGAATTATGCGCGCAGAATCTAAAAAAAACGTGAAATTTTATAAAAGGATTTTTTTAATTTCTAAAAACGAGAAACTCTTTTTTAACAATTTTTTAAATTTTGTCCAAAAAGTACAAAATGTTAAAACAAATTTTTTTGAAAACTAAAAGAAAACAAACTTTTTTCAAAAATGCGAAAACGAAGTAACTTTTCTCAAAATAACAAATTTTTAACATGATTTCCAAAAAACATGAAAAACCTTTCAAAACACACACTGTTTTTAAAAACATAAAAAAATTCATTCAATTTCAATAAAAAATTTCCACCTGAGAATTTATATGAAATACGAAACATAAAATCTTGAAGAAGTGAAAATATGAGTTTTCTTCGTATATTCGAGCATTTGTTTCGCGTATATTGATTTCGGCTGAATGAGCGTTCAATTTTGTGTAAGCAGGAATCAATAAACACTTTCGATCAATGTGCATTTATTGTTACATCTCGCAAAGACGATGTTGCAAACATAATGCCATTTGCTGTCAGAATGCGCTCTAAAAGCTTTCATTAATGCCGCGCGTACCCAAAGTAGCGTAACCAGTTTCATATTCGATTTCTATTAATTGTCGACTAAGTCATCATTAATTACAAATAACTCCTATCACTTTCTCAGAGTTTAACTCTTTTTTTCCAATTCATTTTTATATTTTTATCGTATTTTTTACATTATTTTTCTCGAATAATAATAATAATAATAATAAAATATTAATTAAAGATTTTGGATTTTGGGGCCCATAACCTGTTCCATTTTCATACAATTTTTTACACCATTTCACTCGAATAATTATAATCATAACAACTTTTAGAAATTTTTCATTTAAAAATTGTGTTTACCTTATTATTTATGTACTAAATATATCGTGAAATAAACCATGTTAATGTTGTAATAAATTGATAAATGCAAATATAATTTAATAAAATGTTAAAATTTGTCCTTGTTTTGAAGTAAATATAAATATTGTAATAAAATGATAAATGGTTAAAATAACTTTATAAAATGTTAAAATTTGTTGTTGACTTTAAATAAACAATACGCATATTTAAACAAAATGATAAATACGAAAAGTAATTTAATAAAATGTCAACATTTGTTCTTGTTTTGGAATATACGATATAAATATATTTTCACGAAATAATAAATGCGAAAAATAATTTAATAAAATGTTAATATTTGGTTGTTTTTTTGAAATAAACAATTCTAATTGTTAACAATCATAATTTCACGGAAATCGTATGTATACTTTTACATTTCCAACTTATTTTGCGAGTTTCAATTATTAATGCTTTTTGCAGCACAGTAGACATTTTGCGAAGTTGTCGCAAGGGAAAAGTTTTTTAGCCGTGATATATCGCGCGATACATTAATTTGGAGAAATTAATGAATCGGGAATGTTAATTAAATCGACGGTAATGCACGTGCGATTAGAGTTGTTAATAATGACCTACTAACATCAACGAGAGTCAATTAATATATTGGAATTCGACGCCGTTTGATTCGTGATTCGGTGTCGAGTTTCTATAAAGATCAAGTGATTGTGATTTTCATATTTTTTATTTTTAGTTATTAAAATTACGTAAAAGTTCGAATAAAAAGAATATCTTTCCTTTTCTGGAAAAAAATCTATGTCAATTTATCAATGAAAATTTACCCATTTCGAGATATTTTTGAGAAAAAAGATTTTCGACTTATTTGCAAAAAGGTTTATTTCGTTATTTTTTGCACAAACAGTGATTGATAAATCTTGAGCTATACCTATATCGAATTCTTTTTCAACAGTTAATCCAGAGTTCACAATTTTTGGTACCAACTTTCTAAAAAACATTTTTTCTTCTTTTTCATTACATACAGTAAAAATCTGCCATTGTTTGGGAAATTCATATTTTATATTCTTTAATGTTTTAAAAGTAATTTCCGTACTCGAGTCATGGTTTATGCAATCCATATCAACGTCTTGATTTTTTTCCAGTTCTACAATTGGTTTTGCTGCTTCAGGCACTAAAGCTGCTTCAGTTCTTTGGAAAATTCAGTCCGAACAAAAATTGTAGGAACCGCATCTTTTTTAAACGAGGTTTTTTAAATGAAACCTACGATTAAAATATTAATTTTATTATAGAAAATTTTGTATAGGTAAATTATTTTAAACTCATTGTTTGTTTGTTCTTTTAATACCCAACAATTAGTGTTAGTATTGAATTTTTTTATTCATTTTTTTTAATTATTGTCATTCTGTAAAAAATTATTATTTTCTAATTTTTTGTATCAAGTATGTAATAAATATAAAACATTGTAGTATTGATATAAATATATAACTTAAACAGAAAAAAAATTGAAAAATAATTTTTATATTTAATTTTATTTTTTTGCACTTTATGTCAATAAAATTTTTGAATTACTTCTTGTACTATATTCCCTTCTTTATCTAACTATTTTTGGTCCACTCGATGTCATCTTTTTTAAAGTGATGTTGAAAAAAAGCACGACCAGCGAAAATAATATCATGTCGTTTGGACGATTCTTGCCACAACTTTCCACGACAGGATTTTTTGGTACATAAAAAAAGTGTTCCTTCTCAAAATGACTGTCGTAACTGGACGTGCATCCAAGTGCTGCACATCGCGAGGGCATTCTAATTATAATTTTATTTTGCACTTGTTATTACAACTGTATATTCAAATTATTTACATTACTTCGATACATTCAATCACGTTAATCACGTTCAAGTTTATGAATCGTTCGATCATTTGATATTTGATACTAGGTTAGAGTCCATGTATCCGTAGGGTTGACGCATCTTAGCGCCACCTGGTGGATTCGCGCATTAACGTTGTCACTCAAATAAACGCCTAGCATAGGAAGTTGCGGGGGTCATTTTCCATAGAAAATATTGTTAACAAGGAGAAATACTTTGTTAAATAATAATACTTGAGCGTGCATAATGCATGTTAGATCAAATAGTATTTCTAATCATGAATAATAATTTGATTTTACAGAGGCTTTAATAACAACATAGACGAATTCTTAAAATACATGATCATCTTTTGGAACGCTGTAAGTTTGAAATTTGATGTGATCTCCAATCCGGAAATTCGCTTAAATATAGCAGCTATAATCATACCTCAGGTAATATCTAATAAATTTGTCGTTTATGAAATAAAAAGTTACACGTTATAACTGCGAGCAGTTACAATACTTTAGGGGAGAAATTCAAACTCAAATAAGTAAAACAACAGAATTTCTCATTAACTATTTTCAATTTTAAGCTCGGCACCCTATTCAAAAAAATCATATGATAAATTACATGATAAATCATACGATAAATCATATAATTTATCATAAATTTGCAGATAATAAATCACATGATAAATCATATGATAAATCATATGATTGTTGATGCTAATATGGACAATGACTCTCGATTGAATTTAAATTCCAAGCTTGATGAAGAATTATTGTGTACATTAGATCATGTTATTAGGGAGAACAATGTTTTTTCTTAGTCATATCAAATGATGTACGAAGAAATTCGTAAACAGGAAAATTCGGGTTCAAATGTGACTGATTTAAAAATAGGATTTTTAATTAGAAAAAAAGGAGTTGATCGTGGAAGATACAATGTCTAAAAAACTAATGAAGTTGCTGCAATCTTTTCTACAACAGCGAATGGAGAAATTCCAGAATGTTATTTTACTATTAGAAACAAAACTGGTAAACAATTGCAATATGTTAGTACGATGGATCCTAATGTCGAGCCTTGGATTTATCCATTTATTATCCTTATGGTACCCAAGGCTGGCATGATGATATTAAACAAACAAATGGGATACGTGTCACTCGAACAATGTATGTGCAATTTAGAATAGCAATACGAGATGAAGTTAATATATCTTTGGTTGGTAAACGTTTATTTCAACAATGGCTAACAGAGAATTATGTAAAAGTGGAAAGAGACAGACTTTATTGGTGCATAGATAATCAAAGAAAGTTAAAAATTGAAACCTATCAAGGTTTAATTGATCACTTGGAGACAACTGCAAATAATGCTAACATAGATGTTGGACGTATAATTGTTCTCCCATCATCATTCATAGGTTCTCCTCGTAACATGATGCAAAATTATCAAGATGCTATGGCGATGGTAAGAAAATACGGTAAACCAGATCTTTTCATAACTATGACGTGTAACCCGAATTGGAGAGAAATCAATGATAATTTGTTACCTGGTCAACGACCAGCTGACAGACCAGACATTTGCACTAGAGTTTTTTTCATTAAAAAAGCCTCTTTGATCGATTTGATTGTTCGCCAGCAATTCTTTGGTGAAGTTCAAGCATATGTTTATGTGATTGAATTTCAAAAACGAGGCTTGCCACATATGCATATGTTATTAACACTAAAACAAAACTGTAAAATTACAACTCCACAATTAGTTGACAAATTTATTTCTGCTGAAATTCCTGATCCAGTTTTTGACTTAAACTTGCATGAAATTGTTTTAAAAAATATGATTCATGGACCTTGCGGTGATTGGTGTATGGAAGACGGAAAATGTTCAAAACACTTTCCAAAATCTTTTAATTCTGAAACAACTATGGACGAAAATGGTTATCCAAAATATCGTCGAAGTAATAATGGAAAACAATACAAAAAATCTGCAGAATTCGAAGTTGATAATCGATATGTAGTTCCCTACTGTCCAATTATATCAAAAATATACAACTGTCATATTAATGTTGAAGTTGTATCAAGTATTAAATCAGTTAAATATATATATAAATATATATACAAGGGTCATGATGCAGCAACAGTAGTTATTGGAGATTTTACAAATGTTGAAAGAGAACTTACTCATGATGAAATTAAAGCTTTTGTCGATGCTCGCTATGTTGGCCCTGTGGAGGCATGTTGGAGAATATTAGGTAAACCATTGCAAGAAAAAAGTCATGCTATTACACGTTTACCAGTCCACTTACCGAATGAACAAAGTGTTGTTATTCCTGACAATTCAAATGAAGTTGAAATTCAAACCGTCTTAGAAAGATCAACCATGTTAATTGATTATTTTGAATTAAATATTCGAGACGTTGACGCAAGACAATATTTATATACTGACATCCCTGAGCATTATGTGTTTAAAAAAGTTATGGTGAATGGAAAACAAGTAGTTCGTTGGGAAAAACGTAAAAATCGTTTCAATGTTATAGGACGAATGTATTCGGTTAGTCCAACTCAAACGGAATTATTTCATTTACGACTTCTTCTGTTGAATGTAAAAGGAGCCAAGAGTTTTGAAGAATTGAAAATCGTTAATGGCGAATTGCATCAGTCTTATGCTGCAGCATGCTTGGCATTAGGTCTTATTGAAGATGATGATGAATGGAAACGTGCAATGAACGAAGCTGCTGTTTGGATGATGCCAAAAAGACTTAGACTTCTCTTTGTTAGAATTTTAATGCACTGTCAACCAGTTCATCCAAAACAATTATGGGAAGAATTTAAAATTGTAATGTCTGAGGATTACATACGACGACATGGAAGAGATCTTGGAGTAAGGAAAGCTTATGCCCACATTGACCAATTACTTCATAAAGAAGGTTGGAACCTATCTCAAATACCAGAAATGGAAGAAGTAACAACTGAATTTGAGGAAGAGGATGCAGAGCAGTTACAAAGGGAAGGTCTAATTGGGAAGGAAAAATACAATACATTAAATTGTAATCAAAAACATGTTGTGGATTATGTATTAGAAACATTGAAAAATAACGAGAGTCACTCAAAATGTATATTTTTAGATGGTCCTGGCGGAACGGGTAAGACATACGTGTATAAAACAATTTATTCCTTATTAAAATCTGATGGAAGAACAATCTGCACAATGGCGTACACTGGTATAGCTGCCACTTTATTACCAAATGGAAGGACTGTACATAAAACTTTAGGATTGCCAGTGCCACTTCTTTCCGATTCAACGTCTAACATAAAAGTTCAATCAAAACATGCAAGTTATCTGAAAAAGGTCGATGTCTTCATTTGGGATGAAGCACCAATGGCACCAAGATATGCACTTGAGATAATGGATACGTTATTAAGAGAGTTAATGAAAAATGATTTGCCTTTCGGTGGCAAGATAATTATTCTTGGTGGTGATTTCAGGCAGATACCACCGGTTTTACCACGAGGAACACGGTCAGAAATAGTTAGTCTATCGATCAAATATAGTTCATTGTGGCGACACTTTCAGATCTTTTCATTAACTCAAAATATGCGCACTTTACCGCATGAACAAGATTTTGCCCAATTTTTATTAAATTTAGGCGATGGTCATTTGAATGATACTTTAGACAATATTGAAATTCCTCAAAAATGCATGGCCGATATGGAAACAGATATTGTCAAAGACACGTATGCGGCATTGATAAAAGAAAATCGATTTAAGACGATTTCGAACTGTGCTATTTTAGCAGCACGAAATGTTGATGTAGATGAAATTAATCAAAATGTAATAGATTTACTTGATGCAAACACTGAAAGGGTTTATACAAGTGTTGATACTGCTGAAATAACTGATAACAGAAGAGATGGAGATGAAGTTCATTTAACAGAATATTTGAATACCTTAAATCCTCCAAGTCTTCCGCCTCACAGATTAAGACTAAGAAAAAACACAGTGGTTGTACTTATTCGAAATTTAAACATTAACGAAGGTTTGTGCAATGGGACAAGATTATTAGTTATAGAACTTAATAATAATATATTGAAATGTAAAATTTTAAATGGTGACAAAATAGGCGAAATAGTTTTTTTGAGCAGAATAACATTGTATTGTGAAAACATTTATCCGTTCACATTCAAAAGAAGGCAATTTCCAGTTAAAATAGCATTTGCTATGACGATAAACAAATCGCAAGGACAAACATATGATAAAATTGCAGTTGATTTGAGAAAAGACGTTTTCAACCATGGACAACTATATGTTGCACTTTCAAGAGTTAGATCTTGGGAATCATTAAAAATATTTTTAGGTCCCAAAAGATTGAACAATAATATTGTAAAAAATTACGTTTATAAAGAATCATTGGATTGATGATTTGAAGAAGTATGTGAAATAATATTAATATTATCATAATAGACCAAAACGATTGAATCGTTCAATGATAAATTACAATTTACCTCAGTAATAGACAAATCTTCTAATATATTTAAAAAGCTGGAAAATATAAAAGAAAACTTCTAAGAATATATATTTCATGGTTTATTTTATTTTATTTCCCAGTGTAAATAACATGAATTATGCAATTAAAAAGACTCCGCATCCAAATTCTGATAAATTGATTGTGTTTATAGGGTTTATCATTGGTATAATAGTATACTTATAATAATATAAATTTTTCATTTCATAGTACTGATAAAATAAATGTTTCAATAACAGTTTAAAGTTATAATTTAAGTAAAACAATTGTACCAATAATAAATATTAATTAGTATAATTTAATCCAAATGGGATCTGACATCCACCAAAGCGACATCTGTTTCGGAACTACTTTTGATGTACCCAGAGAAGTGCTATATGAATATATTTAATAATAATTAGCAATAATTTATTTGAATTTCCTATAACTATAAATAATTATTAGTCAACTATAAATAATTATTAGCATCTGTCAATTTAGAATATTACATACCAACGAAATGATTGATTTTTGAATGTACATGTACATTTATGTCGACCATTTTAAATTTAGAGTTTTAATTTTTATAATTGAAATTTTAATAAAAGTTATTTGACAATATAATCATGATGAAAGAAAACTATTAACTTATAAAATTAAGAGTTACAATTTACCCCGATAATAGCCAATTCTTTTAATAAGTTTGAACACTTGGCGAATATGAAAAAAAATTTTACAAACATGAGACAAATGCACCAATGAATGAATCCTGTAAAAATCAGCAGCTGTGAATAAACGTTCAGTTGAATTAAATAGTCTTTGATATAATAAATTTAAAAAGATTCCACATTACAATTTGAATAAATTAATATATTAATTAAAATGTTAATGATTGTTAATAATATTTATAAATTGTTCTGAATATTTCATTACAAAATACGAATTAATAAATATTAAAATAGCAGCTCAAAGTTTAATTTGTATAAAGAAATTGTACCGATATCAGTTAATTAACATTATATTATCCAAACTTATTCGATTATCAATACTTAGAAAGTACACATATGTTTTTTAATCAATCTTTATTTGTTCTTCAAAACATTGATACAAATCCTGTAATATCATTTAGATATTTTTGAAATATTATTTATATTATTTACATAAAATATTATTGTAATCCCATGCAGTAATAGGGTATAAGGTTATAAGATTTAAGTTCAATAAACATATTTGAAGTAATAAAAGTTATAAAAAATAAAAATAATGATAATACAAATTTTCATTATTTATATTATAGGATTAAATCCTGACATAATCTTAAAAAAATCCCACGCATCTTCTTCGAGTACTTTGATGTTTGAAACCGATCTGACGGACAAATAAGCCGACTCCCCAATCTTCATAATCACAGTTCCTCGCACTCTAACTTTAGTGCCATAATCCATCCCTTCAGGCAGGTCTCCAGTGTTAGAAATTATTACATTACATTTGTAATGGCCGTCTGTTATAGCCATGATATAAAAATTCCTGGCTGCGGCTGGTCGCATTTGAATATACCCAATTACATCTGAAAAATTTATAATTTATAACACGCAATTAAAAGATAATTCCATTTCTATAGTAGAGAAAGCACATCCATATATTATATTACATAATCCGTTAATTAAGAGAAGGACAAACTCGATGTTACCAAATATTACATATTTCTAATATCAAATTCAGCTTCGCAAACGACATAATATTTAACGAGTATGAATCAACTTTGTAATTTTTGTATATTAAGAGTTAACAAGGTAGTAATTTTTCAAAGAAATCAAAGATTAAATTAAATCGTTTTCGTTTTTGAGGAGAGAGAAGAACCAAATGCAGTTTATAAGCGATATTCTGAAATAATATAAGTCTCAAATATTTGATAATATTCACCCAAAAACAGAATTAATTGGTACACATTAAAATTATTAATCATCTGGGCGCATATAAGCTTCCACAAAATGATGTACATGATCTATCACTGATAAAAAGATAGTGTAAACTCCCACACATCATTTTAATTATCCCAAAAAACATATTGTGAACTCCCACTTAATTAATAGATAACAAGATTCAATAATTGAATTATACTGAATAATTGTTTGATTAATTATTTATTTAATTTGATTAAGAGAAATATTCAATGTTTTTATTCAAGATTTTGCACCTTAAGATAAGTTGAATCAGACTTTGAGTCAAATTTTTTAATCTTGAGTAAAATTATACACAATTTGCGTATTCAAATTACAGATATTTTGACTGAATATATTTCATATATTGCAAAAACATTAATTTGCTTTGACTAAAAGTTGTGTATTTTAAGAATAATTATAAACTTTTTGTTTCTTAATTGTATAATCTTAATTTGTATATTAAGATTGTACATCTTAATATAATTTATGTCACACTTTGAATCTAAGTTTTTAACTTGATTCATATTTTACACACTTTCACTAAAAATTTTACATTTTAAGATCATTTATATACGCTTTGAGTCAACATTTTTTATCTTTATTCAAATTACGAACATTCTGACTCAATATTTTACATGTTGTTAAAACATGAATTGGCTTTGACTCAATGTTGTGTATATCTTAAAAATACACTTATCTTCCATAACGACAAACATTAAAAAGAAACTAACTCAGTACTTTTTTATTCTCTTAATTAATTAATCCTTTTAATTTAAATTAGAAGATGAATTTAAAAAAAATTATATACAAATCTCAATTATGATTTACCCGTCATCTGGCCTTTTCTATTAGTCAAATCCATCAGAGGAACTAACAAAATACTATCTGGTTGGTTACGATGATAAGTGCCAAGCTTGGTGATTTGGGTGGAATTGCGAATCACCATTTCATAGGGAACTGATGCTTTCAAATAGCCTTTCGTATCCAATTTTGGTTCCACTTTTTGCAAGCAATACACCTGGAAAAATTAAATATTGATATTGAATAATTAATTTACATGTAATTAAGTGTATTTTTACAAGAATGTTAGTTTTGTTAGTTTGTGTTATAAATAATAAAATATTTGTTTTGTTAGATGGTTTGATAATAATAAAAATATTGGCACATGAAACAATTTTGTTTGTCGATGCTATAACCTAAAAGTACATTTTTTTAAATATGAGAATTTATTATATTATTATATCTTAAGAAATAATCAATACTATTTTTTAAAGAATATAAGAAAATTAAAAAATTACCGTTCCAGTTTGAGTGATTTCTTGGGAATATTTTTGAGCCAGCTCATTCCAAGCAATGACTTGAATCGTATCACTTCCATTGCTTAACCAGAATTTGAAAATGAATTGATCCTTTCCATTTTTTTCAAATTTTTTCAATTGGAAAATTGTACTAACGTACCCAGTTAACTCACTGTAAACAAAATTATTTAATTATTACTAAGAAAATCACTTTTACTTATTATAGTTAAGAGAAAATGTCCCTGGATGGAGAACTTAGGATTGGCATGACCTCACCTTTAACATAATTTATGATATTTTTGCATTAAAACAACTTATTTTTTTAGAAAAAAACTCACAGTAGTTCTCTTTAGAATTGTATTTAGAATTTTTTAATCGAAATTTCATCGATTTAGGTGCATTTTGTGTATGTCTTGATACAATAGACCAGCAAAATATTGGACTTTTTTTGAAACAATTCTACACAAAATTCTGAAGAGAACAATTGTGAGCTTTTTTGCTAATAAATTTTACTAATAAACAATTTTTTCACTATGTCACCGACAATGCTGGTGTTACATTTTGTCTTATAAATATAAAATCGTATAAATTGAAAAACGTCGAAAAAGTACAATGTATACTTACAAAGTTTTATCTTTTTCAACAATTTCGTTGAGGACTTCTTTCGGTGTAAAAGCCTCGGTGTCTTCGAACACGTCCATTTTATTTTAATATTGTTTTAATCTGAAAAACTACACTTTTTTAACAAAAAAAATGAAGATTCCTCGATTCTAGAGGTTGCAGGCTGCAGCTGTAACGGACACCTCGAAACACTGATCAATTTGAAAAAATGTCGTTAACGGTTATATAGCATAAAGTTCTTACGGGTGTTTTAATTGGATGAAAAGAAACCAGTTCGTTATCATTGGTTAAAAACAAAAGGATCTTTAATTGGTTTAAAGGCATTCCAATTTAAAACGTATTATGAGTGGCGCAATTTAAGAGGAAGGAAAAACGCTAGGTTCACGGAGTTAGTGCTTCTTTAATTCATTTTAATATTTTAATATTGTTAAATAAAACTATAAATTTAATGAGTTACCCAATGAGTAGAATCAATGGGAGAAAATTTTTTTGCAACAAAATTGCATTTTAGTTGAAGCATAAGGAAGATAAATTGTAACAAAAATTCATTTCTTAACATCTCGCATTTTTTAAGTTCACCTCGTAAATAAACTAAGTAAAGATAAATATTTTACACAATAATTCTCTCCCATTGATCCTACACACCGAGTAAATCATTAAATTCAGTTTTATATAACAATATTAAAAAAAATTGAAAAAGCACTAAAAACGAAGTGAATTACTCAATTACTACTCACTTGGGTCCTACTTCTAGACACTTTTTAATATCATAATCAATTATTTATTTGAAATATTAATATTAATTGAATAAAGCTGTTTTTTTCAGTTGAATAACTTTCATGCAATACAATATTTGAGTTCAATCAAACATTTTTTGACCTCAAATATTACAAAATGAGTTTTACTAACAAAAAATTGTATTTCGCTAATACCGTTAAATTATATATTTTATATAATATATGGGTAGGGACAAATGAATAAAGAAACTACTAATCCCATCAACTGTATGTTTGTAATTACGAAATTTTTATATTGAATTTATATAAAAAAAGAGAAATATCAGTATTTTAAAAAACTAATAAATTACATATTATCATCTATGGATTTGTTTTTAATTGCGTTATTTATTATTATAAACTGATTATAAATTGTGTATTTGATATATTTGATGTAATTTGATATTTATTGAAATACTGTACTGTCCATGTTGTCCCTCTTTAAATCCAAGCCTGTGACTAGCAATTCACAGGCTTGAATTGAATTCAGTCAAAAAAAAATCAATGAATTCAGTTAAAAAATGATTAACCAAGTTTTGCAGTTGATTTAAAGATTAAGATAAGATAAACTACTTAATGGGTAAAAATTGTTTTATTTATCATAATTTTTCAATTTTAATAACATGAAAATGTTACAAAAACACATAATTTTAAGAACACATATACTTAAAGGAAAATTAATATTCTATTATCATTTTCCTAACGAGTCTTTTTTTATAAAGTATGCACCTAAATTATTAGATTTTATATTATTAATCTAATATCACAATTTGATATTAAGTACAAAATCAAGACAAGAAACATAAAAATAATACTCTATTATATTGGTCATGATTTGTACTTTCACACTAACTATACCTTGCACAATAATTGTATGAACATTAAAACAGTGGACTAACCAGTCTTTTTTTTATAAATTATGGACCTAACTCATTAGATTTTATATTAATAATCTAATATCACAATTTGATAAGTACAAAATCAAGACAAGGAACATAAAAAATAATAATCTATTATATTGGTCATGATTTGTACTTTCACACTAACTATACCTTGCAAAATAATTATATTAATATTATAATACTGGATAAGTATATTAATACTTGGAATATGCCCAGCGAACGTGAAAATTCAAAACATCACTTCAAAAAAGTTAAATAATTCTTTATTAGTATAATTAAAAAATTAATATTAGTATTATTAATCAAATTTTTTTCAGTTGGTTTTGTACATTAATATTTGTTTTAAATATTTCACCTTCGCTGTGCAATTTAAAAACTTATAACTGACAAATTTGAAAAAAGTTTGAAAAGCATAATTATTTAAATCAAGATTTTAAGAGAAAAAATTGTCATTTTTTAAATGTAAAAGCCTTTTCTAAATGATAAAGTCGACTTATTCGACCTCGTCAAACCGACGTTTGCGAGGCACGAACAACGCACGAAGCAATTCGCGGGGATTGATATTTCCCTCAAGCTTTTGGATATCTGCAGCTCTATCGACGATCAGGTAAAATGGTGCAGTATCGGACTGCAATTTACCTCGCACTCTAACGTGAGCGCCAGGCTCAAAACTGTTGAGCAATTTTCGATCATTTGATCTCATTTCCAGGCGAAACTTTCCATTAGCAATAGATCCTATGAAAGCATGAGTTGCATACGTTTCTTCTGTAAAAGCTATTTTTATGTAGCTGTCCACTTCAACTGAAATAAGAATATATAAAGTTAATATTTCTTACATGACTTTATTTGAAAATTGAATAAACAAAATAAATTAATAATGATTGAAGATTGAATTTTTAAGTTTAATTTAATAAATCTATCAAAAATAAAATTCAATAATAACGAAATTTTACCATGTTTTGTATTTTGTTGCAAAATTGTTTCCAATTCCGTTTTCAAATAAGAAATTTCTTCGTCGGTTTCATCGCTACCTATTTTTTTTACTACATTTACAGTAGTGTATTCTTTTGCCGTGAGGTCCATGCGTGTGTTCCCCAGGCTCGAGGAATGGCGTTCATTACTCATGGCGCCGATAACATGTACCACCTTCAATAAATACAATTATAAATTTTCGTTGATTCATACTATTAGAACATTCGCGCGTATATATTTTTTGTGTAATTAATATATATTCTATATTATAGTTAAATTTTTATTTTACTCGATTTGAAATTTTTTTTCTGGATAAAAATTTTTGGACATGAAAAAGAACTTACAAATGTTGTTTGAATAAACGGCATTAATGCCGTAAAATTTTGTTCCCAAATTGTCATTTGACACTGCCAATCTTTATTATTTGAAAATAAAACACGAATACGTTTCAGCGTTTGGCCTGTTTTAGTTATCACCTCTGTTACGTTGTCGATGCGCTCAATGTAACCAATAAAAGATCTGTAAAATAAAAATATATTTGAAATCATATATAACATTGTATACAATAAACAATACTAATAATTATTTCACTGAAAAACGTGTACAATTAATTGATTAGGTGTTTAGAAAGATTATAAATACCCTAATAGTAATATTAATGTAGTTAAAGTAATATTATTATTTGAATATTAAACTAATATAGTATAAACTATATATACCTGTAATATTATGTAATATTCTAGCTATGATCCTACAATAGTTAAATGTCCGCATCAATATTTCATGATAAATGAATATATATACAATATTCCACAAATATTGATTTGTAATTAAAATGAATAATCCAATTTTGATAATATACATATAATTATATTTAATTTGTATCGTGTTATTTGTAAAAAGTCATTGAAAAAATAAATAAATAATGTAACATTAAACTTTTTGGACATTAACATACCAAAATCATTACATTATATTAAATTTGTATAAAATATTACACGAATATAAAAATATTCTTGTAATATTTCAGTTAATATTACAGGTACAAACCTATATGTATTTATAAATAATTTTAAATATTCATTTTAATACGTACACAGTACCATCTCCAGGGGTCATTACATCAAACAATTCTTTTGATGTAATAAAACTGTTTATATCTTCTTGCATAACTAGGTAAATATCTTTTTCGTCCTCCATGCTTTAGACCTGAAATAAAAAACCAAATCACTGGATGAAGAACTTAGAATTGACATAACCTCACTTTTAAAAGAATTTATCATATTTTCGTGTGAAAACAACTTATTCAGAAATAAACGCACAGTAGTTCTTTTCAGAATTGTATTTATAATTTTTTGATCGAAATTTCATGAATTTAGGTACATTCTGCTATCAATGTCTAAAAAAATTAGACATTGATAGCAATATGCAAATTTTCGCGCCAAAAGATCTCTTGATAGAATAAACCTGAAATATTGGACTTTTTTAAAAAAAAATTCCTCAAATAATTCTGAAGAGAACAACTTTGAACTTTTTTTGCTAATAAATGTTATTAACTAGAATTATTACTAAAAAATAGATTTTTCATTATGCTACCGGCAACGGCAGTATTACATTTCGTCTTAAAAAATTCACTGACACGTGACTTTGAGAAAATAATGAAAATTAAAATGAAGAAGCAATAACATTTAATAAAAATACTTACGAATTATTCAGGAATTAACAGCGAACGAATAACAGGAACTAACAGGTAGCACGAGCCACGAAAAATTATGGCACAGAAAAAATGTGCTGTAATGTACGCACGAAACTGCAGACATGAGCAGCAATGAACAGTGGCATGAGCATAACCGTTACGCGATATTCATCGGTCACCAACAATCGATATATCGAAAAACAATTGGAAACTGACAGCTCTACATCGTCCTCTTTGTCTGGCTTCATTGGTTAGAAAGAGACCGAGTGATAGCAAATTTTCAAATCTTGTAACACTGCTCATGCGCCATTCGGAATGGAATTATTTTCATCAGAAAAATAGTACAAAATTAAAGAAATTGCAAATATTTTACAGAAAGTCCGTTTTCATCAGTGTCATGTTTGCCTCATGTCAGCTCCCAATTGTTATTTTATTATAATGTTAAATTTATTATAAGAAAATGTTATTTTTTATTAACTCATTTAATTCTGCTTCCTATTTTTGTATTTAATAATATAGAAAAAATATTTTAAAACCATGGCAAAAATTTAAAAAATAAACAAATAACAATTACAAAATTCAAAAATTTATTTCAATTATAAAAAAAATGATTTACAAATCATTGGATTTAACATTTCTTATTATTAGTAGAAAGAAATTAGTTTGAAAAATTACAAATAACAAATAACATAAGTGCGCGCGAAGCGCGCAGTTGGTCTAGTTATTACAAAAAGTGAAGAGAGTACCAAATTCCAAATTCGATTGCCATCATGAATATATGAAATGTCAAGGAACTCCTTATCAAATTTACGTTACAAAACAAACTATGTTGCTTATTATGATAACACAAAGTGAGATGCTTGACAAATTTAACGAAATATGTATTTGTACTGTGCCTATAACAAAAGGAGAATGTTAAAGAGCAATATAAAAGTATGAATTACTTCTTCAAGTCTTATTAATACTTAAAGAAATGCAAGTAGGTTAAAATGATGATTTTATTGAAGTGAGCCAAAATGTTAGTATATAACATAACGCAATTCTAAAATATCACGGAAGGAAAATATAGAAATCCTCAATGAGATTAGTTGAGTATTATTATGTAACACACAATTTATGTTACACACAACTATATCGACATTTATAATTCATATAAGATATCATGGTACTCACAATTTATTAATGTTTATTAAAAACCTACTTCATGCTAATTATTCAAAACAAGTGAGATGCATGAAAACTTATAAGAAATTATGGTATTTTTATTGTCACTAAAGATCGATCAGTGGGACAACCGTTTTGTTATACAGTAGTTTATTTCTCAATATTTAAATTGTTAATAATAATTCTTATATAGCATAATCTATTAAGAAATATATTGTGTGGGTATTTGGTATTGAGTGAATTTTGGTAATAATCAAAGTTATTATATACATTGAGCACAATATCAATAATATTGGCAATAGTATTAGTAACAAATTTCTTGACCATTTTATAATGAAATCTGTTTTGCTATGTCGAGAAAACAAAACGACATGTATGCATGTTTGTACCATTTTTTACAATTTAAGCTGAAATTCTGAACAAATAACTGTTCTATAATCAACTTTTAATTTCTAAAAGTGATAGGTAATTAGTTTAAATAAGGTAAAAGAAATTAGTTAAAAATAGTGAATAAGTACAAAACGAAAGATTGTGTGTAAATTTAATACATGATCAAATAATGAAACATAATTGTATAACTTCCATCATTTTCATATAAAACATCGACATTTTGACAGTAAGTAAATCATTTTATTTGTTTATCATCAACCGTACAAACTGATACTGCCAAAGCTAGTGTTTCAATTTGAAACGTTTTGCGGTGTTTTCAATTTTAATTTTTTTAACATAGGAAACACTTTTCTTTTAAAACACCATTAGATTAGATGAAATGAATGCTCATCAAACATAAGAATCCAAAATATCTTAGAATCAATGCGAATAAGAAAAAATACAACTTAGGAATAATGATATTTTTAAAAAAGCATTGTTCGTATCGAGATTAAAAAAAATTAACATTTTTCTTTTTATTTAAAATATTATTTATTAAAATTTCATTATAAAAACATTATTTACATTATGAACACTTTACTGAATACATTATGACTAACTAACGTGGATAATGTATCAAATACATAAACGGAATAAGACGTTTAGCTTGTTTTTCTTTCTTTAGCTTGTTTTATTTTTCATGTCCAACAATCATGAAATACATCATTTTTTTGCACGTACAACATAAGTTTATATAACAACATAAGTTGTACAATAACATAGAAATATAAGAAAACTTCAAAAATGAACTTTGTAAATCATTTTATTCTTGGCTAAAATAAATGGTCAGTTGAAATAAGTAGAATCGAAAATTTTATCTGTATTTTAGATATAAAGTTAAATATAGTGTTTCTTATATTATTTGCGGTTTCGTATTTTCGGTTAGTAATGTCAATTACCTATATTTTTAAATAGACAAGAAAATTTCTACATTACCGACCTCGTTTGAGTTGTGAAACGACTTTGACATCCTCTTAAGGGTTAAAATGTAGTAATTTATAATATTTTTATATTTACAAAGTGAAAAATTCAATATTATATATTAAAAAATTAAAATATATTTTTCAGAGCATACAACAAAGTTTTTCGTTAGAATTTAAATAATAATTATATATTAAATATTGGTTTCTTTTACAAACAAGAATTTAATAACGACCCATTTATTTATATCAGATTTCAGATTAGAGAAACTTCCGCTAGTCCCAAATTTACAATCCCCTTTATCTGTACAACATTCCAGTGAGAGGAACATTGATCAGAATGTCTCAGGTAATGAACTGTGATATTTATCAATATCAGTTTCTCTTGTTTTCATTGGATCAATATTTATTTATTTATTTGTTTACAGACAATCGCCCAAATACATTTATGATACAATATTGATGTTTAATTTACATTTTATAGAATAAGTACATTCAATCAATATAGCTATAATTATAATCACAATCTTTTTAGCGTTTACAAAGGGTTTCATTCTTTCTCAATTTCATCCAATCTCATAATTCAATACGCTCTCATGTAAAATCATTCAGAAGTTCCATTTTTGTTTTTGTTTTAAATGTACATTTTGATATCGTCAAATCTATATTATGCTTATTTGCTAATCGGCTCATGCGGTTTAATGGAGAATAGAAATATATATTAGTTTTAGCTTTCGGTAACGAAAACAGCATTCTATTATTTAGTCTCAAATTTCGTGTAGGAATTTTATAGTTGATTTTAGACAGTAAGATGTTACAATCGATATTATTGTTTAACAGATCGTAGAAAAAATTATAGTCGTTATAAGTTCTGTGTGATTTCAGTGAGCTGATATTCAGTAAAGTCGCCACTTGTTTGTAATCATGAGATAGTCTCGGTGAAGGTATTCCAAGTTTCCAGGCTGCATAATTTAAAAATTTATGTTGGATAGATTCGATTTTAGTTATATGGATTGCGTAAAAGGGGGACCAGATTGGGGATGCATATAACAGGATTGGACGTACTAAAGTAAAATACAGGGTTTTAAGTGTCGTAATATTTGAGAAGTCAGTTGTCATTCGTCTAATGAATCCAATCATTTTGTTAGCTTTCGTGGTAATATATTCTATGTGTTGATTAAATTTCATTTTTGAGTCGAATACAACACCAAGGTCTTTGAATTTTGACACTGATTCTAATTCATTTCCTTCTATTGCATAATTATAAATAATTGGGTTTTTCGCGCGAGAGTATCTCATAATTTTACATTTTTTCAAATTAAAGAATAATTTATTATTTGCACACCATAAGGATAATGAATCTAGATTTGACTGTAAAATTTCGCAATCATCAATTGATTTTATTTGGAAGTATAATTTTAAGTCGTCAGCAAAGAGCATAAAAAAACAAGATGGAATGTTAAATTTAATGTCATTTATAAATAGTAAAAATAATAAAGGGCCTAAATGGGACCCTTGGGGTACACCAGAAGTAACCAATATGTCTCTTGATATAAAAGATTTAAACTTAACATTCTGCTTTCTATCAGTCAAATAACTTTCGATCCATTTCAAAAGATTTCCATGTAATCCCATTTGGTAAAGTTTTTGTAATAATAATTTATGATTGACTGAGTCGAAAGCTTTAGCAAAGTCTGTATATATAGCATCGACTTGTGTGTTAGATTCAAGCTTATCTAGAACATATTCTTGAAAAATCATCAAATTTGTTGTTGTAGATCTTTTGCTTCTGAAGCCATGTTGTTCATTAATTATAATATTGTTTAAACTTTGCGTTAGTTTCTCAGTAATTATTGCTTCGAACAATTTCGCAATAATGTTTAATTTAGAGATAGGACGATAGTTTTCAATATTCATTCGATCATCAGATTTATATATCGGTGTTATGAAACTCTTTTTCCAGGTCATAGGAAATATACCTTCTTTTAATGATATAGTAAAAATGTAATGAAGGATAGGAACTAAATTAACATTACAATTGTGTAAGAGAGAAGGTGGGATTTCATCGGGACCTGGACCAGTTTTGACATCAAGTTTTTCAATAGCCATAAACACATCGCTTTGCAAAATTTCTATACTAGCTATGTTGATATTCGAATTTATATAATTATCATTTTCAATAGTTCTGATTGTGATTTCTGGAGTATAAACGGACTCGAAATAATCGGCGAACATATTTACAATATCTTGACCTGTGTCTGCTGTCATGTTGTTAAAGTACATCAAGTTTGGTAAACCACTGTCATTTCTCACATAATTTGTGTATTTCCAGAATGATTTAACATTATAGTTTATAGAGTTTTCAGTTTTTCTTATATAAGTCATATAGTCTTCTCTTGATTTGGCCTTACATGCTTTACGAAGTTCAGAAAATTTTATGTAATCATTGTCATCAATGGAACATTTATATTCTTTATGCGCCGATGCTTTGGTTTTAAGTAGTTTAATCAGATTTTTAGAATACCAGGGGGGATACGTTGAGATTGGTATATAATATTTTGGAACGTATTTGATTATAAGATTATATAATTTATCATAGAAATGTTCTAATACTGAGTCTAGAGAATTTGTAGTATAAAAAGGATACCAAGAATAAGTAAGTAATTCGTCGTTTATTGAGGTAAAGTCTGCTAGTTTAAAATTATATTTTGTTTGTATTGCTTCTAAACCACTATCTGTATTTTCAATATCAATATAAATATCGAGAGCAGGATGGTATAAATCACAGTCTATGATCGGGCAATCAGACTTTAGTACTATACATTTAGGGTTGTCAGAAAATATAAGATCAAGACATTTATTATCTTTGTTCGGAATTTCATTAATTTGTAGTAAATTTAAGTAGTTTATAGAATTTGAAAGTATGTTGCAAGATTGAATTTCGTTATTTGAGGCTCTATCAAATTTGCAAAAAACTCCATGTTTGTTATTACACCAACATGATTTTGATAAATTATAATCACCTGTTAATAAATAATTAGCTGTTGGATAGATTTCAAATAATTGTTCTATACTATCAGAATATTGAATATATGCTTCTAAAGGTGATTTTGGAGGAAAGTATACGGTTCCAACTATATAAATTTTGTTTCCTATTTTAATTAATGCGAATAATTGTTCTGCTAGAGAGTTTGATGATGGTATTATTGTACTGACAAATTTATGATGTATGGCCACTGCGACACCTCCCCCTCGCTCGAAATTGCTTGTAGAAGAACTTCTGTCCAGTCTGAAGATAGTATGGTTTGGGAGGTTCAGTTCAGCATCAGAAATCTCCTTGTTTAACCACGTCTCAGTAAATATCAATATATCTGTGTCATCAAATGATGGGCTTGATGTGTTGAATTTTGATAACTTGGTTCGAAGCCCTCGGACATTTTGATAATAAATTGATATTTTTGAAGATGACGATTGCCTCGGTGTTAGTTTTCCTGGTTTTTACTTGTTGATGGGGTGTATATTTTATTTGATGATTTAAATAGTGTAGGTACACCATTTATATATTTAATTCTGGCATTCGCATTTCCTGCATCAGTTTCCGCTTTAAGTTGAGATAGTATAAGTTTGAGGTATTCTCTTTGGCGAGGTGTACGGTCTGGACCAACACGTGCATCACCTTTGTACTTCTTTTTGTTTTTCAAGATTTTAAGAGATTGACTAGAGTTTGGAAATATGACTTTTATCGGTCTACATTCAGATTTAGCTTTTTGCAAATTTCCCAGTCTTTGAATTTGAAAATCATCAATATTCAAGTCGGTAATTTGGGATAATATTGATAATACAGTTTGTTTTTCTGACGTTTGGTGGTCTCTTGTTGACAAACTTTGGTTCTCTTGCAGATTGTAAATAACTACATTTCTCGATCGCTGTTCACGGTCGATAAATTCGGCGTAGAGAGATTCAAATTCAGTAATCGGGATATTTGAAACAGGATTTAGTTGGCAAGTCGTTTTCAAGTCTTTGAGCTCTTGCATTAGGGTTTCATTTGAGTTTTGAAGTTTTTCTATTTTATGATTCAATTCGACCAACATTGAATTTACATCAATTTCGCTGCTCTTTGTGTTGCATTTATCACAATAAAACTTCATATGAAAAAAAAAAAATTATGAAAAATTGGTTTTTATCAATTTTGCATGTTTCAAGTCTTCTTTCGCGTTTTCAAGGCCTAAAAACCTATGAAAATCTCAACAAGGCACATTAGGCGAGCACCCGATTATACCTATGCGGCTTTGACCAAAATTATGAAAAATTGGTTTTTATCAATTTTGCATGTTTCGATTCTTCTTTAGTGTTTTGGAGGCCTAAAAACTTATGAAAAACTCAA
>JABFPQ010000005.1:0-24973 GCA_022817265.1 Masnerella sp. ZL-2020
CGCGGAAACTGAAATCCGCGACATACATTGATAAGGATTTCGGCGTGTGATATCAACTTGAAACACATTTGCACCTATTTTTTATCGCAGATTCTTATAGGATTTGACCCAACTAAGAGATCTAGACGTCAAACAATCTTACTGACATTACCGAAACTGTCTACAAAACGAATTCGCAGCTTGCCATATGCCACATTGGACGGTTTGCAAGAGATTATCTAAACTTGTGGTCCACTTTTTGAAGCGTTCTTGAAACAGAATCGAAGATTTTGCAAACGTATGACTACTTTTATGTTCGCAAAACGAGGCACTTTATCATATTTTTATTTAACAATGTATAATATTTTTTCTCTTTTATAATGCGATTATAATTATGTTACTAATTCAATAGAAATACTATATGATGTCGTAATCAATCGTATTTTCATCTATATCAAATTGTAATTTCTTTTTTTATTGTTCATATTTAGGATGAGTATATTTTCTCTCTGCGTTTTCCGGGCTTGAGACCGGCTTTGGCCGCATTAAAAATATTTTTGCAACGACATTTAAGGTTGTACATTCACGAAGATCAAGTTATAAAATAATAATGAAAATTTGGAGAAGTATTTATCTCTTATCGATTTATGTTTTCTTAAAATATCAATAGTTTTGCATCGCTGAGAGTTGAATTATTCAATTGCAAATTTGGCAAACTTAACATGGCATCTAATGTCGAGTGTTTATAAAATGTAACTGATTTCAAAATATTCATATTCATGAGTGTTTAGATTTTCATACAAGATTAATATAATAATTATCATGGTACAGTCAAAACATTACATTATGAAATTTTGATGATAATTACTGAAAGCATTTAAGCGTTATTTATATTTGATTTTTCACATTTTTTTATATGAAATTTAATGGCCATATGTATGATTATTTAATCCATTCCATATACTACTCATAATCTATAAAGTATCAAATGATACGATAATAATAGCGACGAATGCTATTCAAGTACATGTTCAATTTATAGCCTCGTTATTATATTATTATATATATATATATATATTGATTAATACTATCATAAAACAAATTGTTCTACTGTGTAAACACATTATTATTTTTTTTTTCTGGAGTAGATGGCAGCAGTTTCCCGCTATATGCCACTGACAAAACACATTATTATGAACTAATTAAGTTCGAAAATCTATAATGCAAATATTTACTTGACTAATTCCAAAAAACAGTTTGAAGAATTGAATTTTATTTTCTACTTTCTTGCAATGCAATACCTACCGTTTCGCGTTTTTTTTGAAATAATTTCTTCATTTATCACAAAAAAAAATAATTTATACTAAACAAAATATTACAAAAATGTAAAAACTATCAGATCGAAAAGTCTGAAATTTGACTGTCATCTGTCAGGTTAATCGCGAACGACGTTAACATGGCTGATAGTATAAATTGTCTCACAATTTCAAAATAGTAAGATCTAAAAAGAAATATATCTTTTTTAGATGTTAAGTTACCTACAAATTTCAAAATTTGAAAACAATCTGTGAAAAATAAAGTACATTCTGATAATTTTGAATCAGATTTCAAATGTTTCGAAATATAGGTTAACATTGACAAACAAGTTACTTCCATAAGACGCAATGTATTAAACCGTGTTATATACTATTAAATATTCCAATCGAATGATCGGTTACTTGGGTTTCTTAGCATAGTTATGATAATGATATATATTTAACTATTTGGGAAAGCAGAAATAAGAAGCCTAAAAATTGTATATGTAACGATACTACTACTACCTTCAATCATGACTTTCGGCATATAAAGCAATTGGAAAATGATATTTTCTAGGCGCTTTATCACTTTTTCTAATCACTTGATCACTTCTTTTGATCACTTTTCTAATTTGTTTATTGTTCGTAACTGATATCGCGAAGATGAAGAAAGGAAGAGATATTTCACTATTCAAAAAGGTTAACAATCAACATAAAATATAAATTAACTTATTTGTTGCCGTTGAACGTATACGCAACATTTGAAATAATGGTTTTCATTTCATTACATATGAGTGAACAATTTAAGACACGTTCTCTTTGCAAATATAGATGAAGCTTATGTATAATTGTGAATATATACAATTATAATCAAATGTTATTAACAAATGTTATTGTTTTTTGAAAAACCCGAAAAAAATTATCATTGTAGAGTTGTCTTAATTATAACATAAGAAATTTTGAACAGATTTTTTTATTTGAACCAGAAAATATCAATATTCCGATGTTTGTCCGAAAATGGGTTAACTACTGTATATAATATGATGAGTTAAATAATGAATAACTGAAGAAAAGGAGGTACATGATTATGTAAACTTATTCTAAATTTCTCAGTCAAATTGCTGTAGGCTATAATATGACTCGATTTTTTTACCAGTTATTTAATTTATATAAATCATATGGCTTCGCAATTTAATTTGTGCGATTTATTGCACGTCATTTTTATAATTAATATATTGTTATTTCAGTTATGGTTTTGCAAAATGAGATTGAAATTTTGCAAGACATTTAGTCTTCAGTTTTGACTTTATGAACTATGAAAAAAATACTTAAACATACAAAAATGATTTTAACAATACGAGGGATTATTTTAAACAAATTTGTTTGATTAGGTTAGTTGTCAACATAAATATACAACCTTAAGTCGTCTCGTGGCAACCACATATATCATAGTTGACGTGTTCCGACAAAACAGCTATTAAGCGGGTTGCATCAACCTAACCGCCGATTAGCCGCGCTGTCTTCTTTCACCGCTACTCAGCCTTCTACTCAACTGTTTGTTAGATGCTTATAACAACGTAACTGATAGTCAGCTTATACAATTTATTTACCGGCTCCTCAGCTGGTGCATTCTATTTAACCGATACTCAGCCGGTTACAATAAAATGCCCGCTTCTCAGCTGGTGCGTTCTATTCAACTGTTTGTCAGCTGCTTATAACAACGTAACTGATAGTCAGCTTATACAATTAATTTACCGGCTCCTCAGCTGGTGCATTCTATTTAACCGATACTCAGCCGGTTACAATAAAATGCCCGCTACTCAGCTGGATTATATAACATGATCGGTATTCGGGTGTTTATTTATTTAACATCCATTCCCTTTTTCCTTCTTTGCAGAATGCACATATGTAAATGGAATCGGGTTTTTTCCATTCTTCATTATTTTTTTTAACACCCCACTTGGAAATACATTTCACATGACTATATCTTCGGCAGTATTTGCAACCTACTGTAAGGTCACATTTTTCAACAAAACAGTGAATACATGTATTTCGCATATCTTGTGATTTTTCGAGTAACTGTAAAGCTACATTTTGCCTTATTTGTTCGGGGTCGATGAAGCTGTTACATTTTGTGCCTCTTCCAAAACAGTCAATAAAATAGATAACGAATATTCCACAACTAACTGCGTCAGTTTGATATGGTCGACAACCAGAGAAGTTTTTTAAACTCCAGTGCACGTCGAATTTCCTGAAAAAGCTATTGTGACTGCAATCTTTAATAAACGTTTGGAATCTTTCGAAGCTTCTCTCCATATCTGTTGCATTTTTGAAAGAATCTACATGCGTAACGGTATTTTGCAGTAACTCTATGACAAGCAAGCGAAAGTGATACCTATATAAATATGGCATGATTATTGTGTCTATATCTTTACAATTATCAACCGTCAGCTTGTCTAACCACTCTGATGATGTTGGTGAGTCATACTTTGCGCCAAATATTCCATCTGTATAAGCGCAGGGCAGAATAAGAACATTATCTTTCCACGCGTTTATATTTATCATTATGTAGGCATCAACTATCTTGTAGTCCACCCATTGTCTTGGTTTCAAAGTTTTGTAATCGTCACTGTTAATATGCAATTCAAGTTCATTCAAATGCGGACTTTTTTCATTTATAGCTACGTATCGACCAATTGTCAAGATATTGTCTTGTGGCCTTTGATAATAAGGAGGGTCCAGAAAAAGGCCATTTTCCATTGCACGTGAATGAATGGATTTGTCACTTTGCGTAACAGATGACTCCGAAATATCTTTGTTCAAAGCATTGAAAGCCTGATCTTCGTTGGACTCTTTTTTGGGCATCATTAATGGGAAGTTATCTTCTTCAGGTTTATTCAATGCATGTATGTCATGTTCATCAGAATCATCAGATATTCGATGGATCTTCCTAGTTTTTCTGGCAATTTTGGCTAATGAAAGACTACCATCTTTTTTTGAACTTTTTCTTTTACGGCACCACTTTGAACAAACGTTCAAATTTCTTGGATCATCATCAGATTGCTTCTTTCTTCTGGAACTTTTTCCAGAGGCTGCATTTTGTCTCCGAACATTCCTTCGCACATTAGTAGTTAACTGAACATCTAGGTTCAATGCTGCAACCAAAGATTCCATGTGGCTTCGAAGTTTTTCAATTACGTAAACGGGGTTCAAATGTTTGTCCTCATTGAAGTGGTTATTTTTAACAACGTTGAAGAAACTTTCAATTTGAGCATTGCTCTTTCGATCGAAATTTGGTATTACTTTAGAAACAATAATACCTGTCCACAAAGGTAAATAAGGCATGAACCATTTCATTATATGCCTGGCTAATTGTGGACAATATAGAATGTTGTCATGTTCACTTTCATTGTCCTCATCACTGGATTCACTTGATTGCTCCTCCAACGTAGATTTAACTTTTGTTAAGATTCTTTCATATCTTAGGTAGAAGGGAGATTCGGTATACGTCGCAACATTATCAAAGTTTCTGTCATTAACTTCAATTACAGTCTCCTCTTCGTCAAATAGTAGGTCTTTACCATCTGCTCGCATATTTAATGCTTCAACGCAGGTTGCGCCTAGAGATTTTTCTCTTGTCAGTAATGCTGTCATCAATATTTCGAAAATTTTATCAATTTCTTTTATCGAATCACACAACAGTATTAGTTTCAGGCAAGTCATCACAAAAGAAATTGTATTTTTGTTTTTAGACAGTTTTTTAACGTGTTTTTGCATTCTTTTTATGTTGTGCGAACAACACGTATACAAAACGATAAAATCTATATCGTTACTTTTTTCTGTTGCTATTTTATAAGTTTTCTTCAGATACGACAATATATTTGTGTCATTGAAAGCTTGCAAAACGGCATGCATTGAAGCCCAACTCCAATCAGTTATAACAACATCAGCTAATGGCCATTGTCTAGATTCTTCCGTGACAAAACGTTTGTAATTCTCAAGAAACGTTTTAATGTTCAACATTGTGTGATCAGACGTTATCATTTCCGCAATAGGCAAAGTAACATCTCCTTTGGAAATTACCATGGCATAATATTGTAAGCGATTGCACAAAATACCAAATGGTTTTCTTATCAAACCACCTGTTGAATCAAAATATATTATACTTGCATCTTCTAAATGGTGTAATTGTTTTTTTGAATATAAGTATACTGTCACTGGAAATATATATTTTCGTATGTACTTGTCGCTCTTACTTTCTTCAGCCATAAGACTTCCGACAAGAGCTTCAATATCACGGCTTTGTATGGGAACATCATATTTTCTGTAATCTTCCGACTTACATTTCTGATATGTGCTCAATCTTTTTAAAGTTTGCATGTTTCCATCCGCCGCTAACTCACTGTTTATTTTTTTTACTTCATCCGATAAATAAGTTTTGGGGTTAAAACCTTTCATTTCAATTTTTGCTTTATTACGCGCGTTGCCTCTCAACTGCGTGTATATTTTTGTTTTATTCTGATGTCTGCAAACTTTGTCAGTCGTTGACATTATTACAACAGTTGTTTCACTGTTTCTAAAGTCAGTAAACTGCAACTTCCATGCTGTATTATTTCTGTTGTACATACAATATGCATAACCTGTGTGCGAATGTTTACGTTCTCTCACTGATGTTAGAGTCAAAGTACAAGTGATGCCAAATACAGTAACAAAAATTTCGCGCATTTTTTCGACGTACTTTTCTCTGTCAAACACCCCATCAGTTACGATTTCATTCGTGCGAAACGCATGTTCTCCAACTTCGACTGTATATTGTCTTCGTAAGTTGTTCTGACCACTTCGCAACGATGCGTTTTCGTCAACGTTCATCTCATCCCGTTCAAAGCTTTCACTACCTGAGTCTGTGGCTTGGTCTTTCTCTTCACACTGGTTATCATCTTTTTGGTATTTTTCTTCTGGTGTCTTGTAGTCAGTTTTAGCAGTCGTATTCCACTCATTCGACGAACATGCATCACTATTTTCCAGGATTGACATTCTATTTTTTGACGAATATTGTTTAAATGTTTTGTACGATATAAGTGATTCGGGATCACTATCCGTATCGCTAAATTCGTACGTCCGATTTTTCATGCATGTCTGTTTCTGATTTTCCTCGTGGCATCTAGATGTACTTCCTGTAACATCATCCGTCAAGTTACGAATTGTAGATTTCACTGCACTATTTGTAATATTTAAGGGTGATGCTATTGCTTGCATTTTACGCGTATCATCATTTATTACATCAGTTTCTTTATTTGTTTCTTCATTTAGAGGACAATATACAGCCGCCTTGTTAGAAGATGGAGATTTTAGTTTTTCCATAGCTTCAACTATTGTATTTATGGAACAATTTTCTTGTTCAGAATCGGAACTATTATCACATTCTGACAATACCACGCAAGCACTTGGAGGACTATTTCTTTCACTTGTTTTGAACGAATTAGGGTCCGGAAATTTATTAGGATCATCTACAGAATAGCTAGCCACATTTAATGCAGTCTGATCTTTCATCTTTTCGTATGACAATTCCGATTTTTTGTCGGAAATTATTCGTTTCACAATGTTCTGTATATCTGATGCATTTCGTAACCACATATCCTTGATACTTCGTTTCTGACTCAAACTTAATTTTAACACTTTCAGTACCTATAATGAATCATAAAATGAATTAATTAATATTTGGATAACTGAATTTCACATGTACATAATTTATAGGTATATAAATGGCTGAATTCACAGAAATGGAACAATTTTACGTCTAGAAAGAAAATATAAAAATGCATTCACAATAATTCTTATAACATTTCATTTATTACGTTGATAATATTACACTCGCCAAAAATGCTAAATAATTTTTTTAATTTCAGCAATGACGGAGCTTGCATTGTACAATACGGATCTCGAATTATTTTATGTCTTCGATTTTTTTAAAGATTAACATGATACAATTTGAAGTATAATAAACTGTAAAGTAGATTAAAATGTAATTTTCCAGCTATGGTCGGGGATGCGACAGATCAGATATCTGAAGCCTTTCATTAATTATCAAGAAATATGCCAAAATAACTGCTAATTTTTTACAGTGGAGTAAGAAGTAGGTTCTTGAGTTCATATCTAAATAATATGTTGCCCCTTATTCGAGTGAAAAAAAGTTGTTTACCGCGGCCTACAAATCCTCCAAATGTTATAAAAATAAGGGAAATTCAATTATTAGACCTTTTATTAAAAAGTTAAGCCGTGCTCCATTTTACTTTTGTACACTGGGACCTCAATATAGTCCGAACTCAGTTTAGTTCTAGCCAAATCCTCAAAACAGTGCACATGGCGCTCCCCCACTATTCGAGCAATTCGCCGCGCTTATGTTGGCGATAGTGCTGTCGTCAAGGTGCGTGTTAATCGGGCACTTCACGCCAGTAAGTGACGGTTTGTTTATAACCTTAGTTATGTATTCTTATTGATGTTTTTGTTGATATTTTTCTTTATATATGCCAATCAATTTGTATCAATATTGAAAACATGTCCTTATATCACAATCAGAATATTGTTAGCACAATTTATAAATTATTAATATCTTATTTTACTTATTTTACATGTTAATTAATTATTTTTATATGAAATTCACAAGAAAATTTAAGAAATTAAATATAACCTCAGGACTCCAATACTTTAGTTACAACACTGAGCGCGGTAGGCACCACGAAATAACGTAAGTAGAAATCAGGGGAAGCGCCACTGGAAAGGGTAACCGCAGTCGAGTGCATTTGTTTAAGGTTCTTCAAGTATTGAGGTAATTAAATTCAAAAATAAATAATATTTATTTATGTTTTAATTCTTTTCAAGATTAATAATTGTAATAATTTTATTTTATAATGAATGATTGTTTAAAACAAACGAAAACATTTTAGAAATGTACATAAATTGAAGGGCTGGTTTCTATAACCAGAGTTGCGCTCGAACTGACGTTACAGCGCCGTGTTAGTTGTTGATGGGTTCGGATTAAAAAATCTTGAAAAATATTGCTAATATTGCTAAATATTTACTAACACAGTGTAAGAAAGGGAGTTGTTCAGGATAGTCTACAGAATAACCGGGCCAAGTTTGAGCGAATTCTATATTGTAGAAATCAAAATATTTATATAAATAGACAAAATTATAAGAAATTATAAAATGTTGCGTCATATGCGCCATTTATGTGCATATGTTGTTGCTGTGCACATTGCCGAGGTGCCTGTGCAACACTCGGCCTCGCCTCGTGCTGTGAATTTCACACTCATTAACACATTGATGATCCGCGCTTCCCCCGCTCTTTAACTTTTTCTTGCACACAAACAAAAGGTAGTCGACGCCCTCCAATGCTTTTCAAACGTAAACACTAACACACGGTTACTGATTTGACCGAAATCTCACTCATGCTGATTCGTGCTTTTGGATCATAAAACGGTTAAAATTACTTTTACCACCGGGTTAAGTAAATAACTAATATTTTTTAGGACAATTACTCATCCTTCAAAATTATTTACAGATCCTAAAGAGAAAAAACTCATGACAGGTGTGAATTGGCCCAGTGTATCGTCTGTAGCAATCTTCACTTTCGTCGAGGTTATTCGGGTTGTGATTGGGTGTTCAGAATCACGTGGTTTTTGCTATCCGCTTTGATGAGATTACTTTTTCATGTGTTCTCAAATACATTGCGAGTCTTAATGATCTTTCTTTATTATTATGTGGCGCTTTCGGAAATTAACAATATTTTATATTAAAAAGGACAGACAATAGAGTTCACATAAGAGGGCATCCTTTATGGTATTAATATAAAATATTGTTACTTTTCGAAAGCGACAATGAATCAAACAGTGGTTGCGTTTGTTTGTTCCACACACGTTCCACACTGCCGCGACTATAGCACTATCGCCACCTACTTGTTAATGGGCAACCCTGCATACGACATGAACAGGTAGGTGGCGATAGTGGGATAGTCGCGACTTGCGGTCCTTGCGATAGTGCTTGCGATGCTTGCGATAGTGGGTGCCTACATGTGCTACATTATGTCGATTTATGTTATAGTTTGAAATATAAGTTTCCAATGTTTAAAAAATATATGTTGTGCATATATATATATATTTAAAAACATAATGTAGGCTGTACGGAAATAAGTTAAATAATTATTGATTTCTAAAGGATTAATAACTATTTTCTATTAATGTGTTGTGTATCTATACAATGGATATTTTTTAATAAAGAGTATATTTTCATTAATTCAGGTATAATAATTTGTCATTACACTATTCCATTAATAATACGAAAACATTTATTACCATATTTGCTTATTTTTTACACATATATTTCAAATCCAGTAATGAAGCTTATAAAGAATTTCGCAATGATATATTATATAATCAAACGAATTGATAATTCAGTTTTCTAAAGAAAGTTTTCATTCTTTCAAAATTCCAAATTCATTATTTGCCATATGTTTAAAAATTTTTTAATAATTAAAGAACATTTTTCATTATTAACCATATTTATTGTTTCAGAAAAACTTTCTATAATATTGTAACATTTTTTAATAATATTTATAATATTTTATAATAATTAATAATAAAATACGTTAAGAAAATGATATTCGCTTTCTTTTACAAAAAATATGCAAGTTTCAATTTAATTTAGAATAAAACGTACGATAAACAGAAATATAATATATTTAAAAATTAAATCCCTTAAGATGGAATGCAAAAAATAGTTACCGACAGGTTATCAGAATTTGCAGATTAGACAATTTCAATTTCTATTTTGACGAGAAGTGTGTTATCCTTTCGAAATCAAAGAATAATTCGAACTATAACAATTGATTTTTTTGGCGGTGATAATGCACATTAATATATTAAAAGAATTTATGTTGTTTAGGTTAGAATTAACCCATTACATAAATCATTTTATAAATTTATCTACGTTATCACAACCATAAAACACAATTGTTATAGTTCAAAATATTCTTTGAATGTGAAAGAACAAACGCACTTTTTGTTAAAACACAAACATTGTTGTCTATAAATGCAATCTGCAAATTCAGGTAACCTGTCAGTATCTTGTGTTTACATTCCAGTTTGACATCAGATGAAATTTGGACATTTATTTTTAAAAAACAGTTATTTACTTGTATACAATTTAACTAACTAGAGTTCTTTTTGGAAAAAAAATAGCATTCTGCTTCATTTTGTTAGTCAATTGGATACAATTTGATAAAAATTAAATAACACTTTATATTTTTACTTTTTTAAAATAAATCATGTTGCATCAAAAACTAAATTTAAGCGATGTTATTAAATCCACTTATTGTGTCCAAAAAACTCATTTTTCCTGCTTCAAGAAGCTTTATGTTTTCCACTGACTCAAGTTGCAAATAGAGTCGTTTATTGGGTTCTGCTGCCTTTGGGATTCCATATATTATAACTGCTCTTCCCTTAACAATTTCGTTGTCCGAGTCTTTTAAGTCGGTAATGTGGACTTCCAACTTATAAAATCCATCAGTTATGGATCCAACTCCAAATTGTTTCCCATTGTGCTGATCAGTACGGAAAGCTGTTTTCACGTAACCTTTTACACCTAAAACGATAATGTAATAAATATATAAATTTTAATAAAAAAAACCCTATTTGTTATTGTAATGACTTTCTGACTTTCGGTCATAATCAGACAATTGCGTTACATTTTTTTGAGTTTCAGCAGTTTAAGATTTTGAAATTACCAAGTTTTCTCATTGAAGTTATAATTTCTAATTGAATTTTGCCTGCACATTACATAATACCAAATCAATGGAATGTTTAGATATATAAATAGATCAATAATGATACCTTTATAACAGACTATTTTAATTTTGAAAAACTGATTATTACCGAACGTCACAGAAATATTATGTTACCAACTAATCCGCAGACTGATCGTAAATCTTTCATTCCTACGATTTGTGCATTTGTCTGCAACGAAATTGGAGAAAATTTTCCTAATATTTTAATTTTGGTGCATTCTTTTACGACCAATTCATGATCGTAATCGCCTTCATTACAGTATTTCCTTAATTCAAGTTTCGGGCGAATCCTTTGGAATTCCAAAATCTGTACATATAAATATATTGTCAATTAAAGTATTAATATTTTGAACTTTAATCATACACGTTAATTATACATATAGACGTCTATTTTAAATAATTTGTTATATCTTTAAATGTATTGTTTTATATAAAACGTGAGGGATTCATTATAACCCTGATAGCCACGGTTTATGTAAACGATTTTACATAAAATTTACGTAAATATAACTTCGCATTGGGCTGCATAATTTATGTGAATCGTATACAGCAAAATTCATTTTCAAATTTTTCTAAAAAATGTATGGAAAACATCATATTAAGACAAAGTTTAATAAAATTAACACAAAAATTATAATTTTAATGAAAAATTACTGAAATAATCTACCTCGATTTTTCGATGTAGACTATTTATATAAATTATGGAACCCAATGAGGAGTTAGATTTGCATAAAAGTTACCTAATTTTACGTTTACATAAACTTTGTGTACATTTTATGTAAGCGTAGCTATTATAGAATATTAAAAGTTCGTTATTTCACATTTAATAGAAAACAAATAAAAAAATATTTTTCATATTTATTTTGAGTATCAAATATACTGCCAGTCCCAGACATTGACATACAGGGTTAAGGGTTAAGAGATGAGATAGCGTATCTAAACATATACTATATATGGTTAACAAGATAATAAAAATAAATTTTAAATAATTACCATAGTAGGCAGAATTTCAAGACTCTCAAGTCTATCTGATTGATCACCCCAAGCAATAACTTGAATTTTTTTTGTCGATCCATTGTGTAACATAATTTTTGAAAAATAACTGGCCGTATTTTCGCTGGTTTTTTTCGCTGGGCACATAAGAACATATCCTACCACAGTACTGTAAACAGATAATCATTCACATTCAAATTATAGTATATAAAATGTATACAGTAGGACCTACGTAATTTCCATATATGTGTCTCTGTCTAACTAATGGAGTTGTTATGAAGAAATAAAGATAGAAAATGTAGAAATTACGTAGGTTCTACTGTACTGATAACCTTTGAAATGATCAGTTTTTCATAGGACCTGAGTTTCAGAATCTAACATAAACTGCCCCAATAAATGGGTTTTGTTAATTATTTTTATTTCAGAACTGCCCACAATTAATAAAAAAATAATGTACAATCTGTTTTTTGGTTATCTTAAAGTTCAGAACTAAAATGTTTGCAGATTATTAGAAACTTTGTCATTTATTTAATAATGAAAATATAAGATTTACCATGAATTATCGTTGCTGTTTAAATCACTGAGTATTTCACAGGGTGTGAAGTCGTCAACCGACATCTCTTCACTCATCGTGAGAAACTTTAGATTTTTTTACTTCACGGAAAGCAAAAACCAAAAGGAATATACGTGACCAAATGTGATGCAACGTGCAAAACGTCCCGTGCATATAGTTCCCGCCAAAAGGGAACCAGTCAGTGTGATTCTGTAGCAACTGAATTGAACTGATTACTGTAGTAGTTTAACAGGGTTAAGTTTCAAATTCAATTTCGGTTATAGCTGTAATTTTCGATTAGCCAATAAGAGTGTTTTATAGTTTTGGTTTCAGAAAACTGTTTCTAGAAGTTGGGGGAGAGAGATAATAAATCAACTTAAAGGTTTGAATGTTTGGGAACGCTACTGAAAAAGAAAAAAAGAAAATTACAATCTATGTAATTACCATTAACCTAGGCATTGACTTGATTGATTTGCATCAACCGAATTGCTTAAAAATAGTTTCGGTTTGAATCAGCGTGTTTCTTGAGCATAAAGAAACATCGAAGAACAAATGGCTAACAGCGGTGAGTACAATAAACAAATTAATGAAATTTGCATTTATTAGGATTCCATTGTTTGTGTAACTTTGTATTACTTTTGTTAATTGAAAGGTATATATATATAGGTTATATATATGTTAAATTACTTTTAAAGTAAAATATCATCATTTAATCGAACCTATGTAATATTATAAATTATTTAATTGAAATTAAAATAATATTAAAAGAAATATGTCAAATGTATATTAATATAATTTCATGATAATCGTTTTGCAAAATATCATTCCCAACGAACACCATGTGTTTTTTTTGTAAAGTGTATACATACTTTAATTAAAATATAAAGTTAAATTTTCAACTCTTATTCTTGAGGTTAATTTAATTAAAGCAGTTGTTCTGTACTCAAAATGCTGTAAAGATTATTCATAATTTAATTTAAATTTTAACATATTGTATTTAATAACTGAGGGGCTGGATGCAATAACGGGACATGCGCTCGAACTGACGTTTCAGCGCTGTGTTCGTTGTGGTGGCTTTGGATTAAAAAATCTCAAAAACTATTGCTTCTACTAACACAGTGTAAGCGAGGAAGTTGTTCAGAATAGTCTAAAGAATAACCAGGCCAAGTTTGAACGAATTCCATATTGTACAAATCGATATATTAACAAAAATGCCGCGTATGACGCAATATTTTGTAATTTCTTTAAATTCCGTGATTTTATGCAAATATTTCGATTTGTACAATATGGAATTCGTTCAACATTGGCCTGGTTATTCTTTAGACTATTCTGAACAACTTCCTCGCTTACACTGTATTAGTAGAAGCAATAGTTTTTGAGATTTTTTAATCCAAAGCCACCACAACGAACACAGCGCTGAAACGTCAGTTCGAGCGCATGTCCCGTTATTGCATCCAGCCCCTCAACTATAGTATTATGCTTTGATGTTTTGTATACTTTTTTTAATTAAGTGAAATTATGTTAATTTCATGCTCAATAGAAGAGTTGGATCGATCACTCCTGGAAATGTCGGGGCCTTTCAACGATGACGACGATTACCGTGAGGATTTTTTGAAAGAGATTTCACAGGAGCCAATGAAATATTGTTCGCCGATTGAATTGTTTCAGCAGACACTATTATATGATCACACAGTGTAAGTGATATGTATAAATATAATAACTTATAAAACCCAAAAAACTGTTTTACAGCTAAAGAAAATGACAATTGTTTTAAAAAAACTGATTTTTCAGTCAAATTGTTTATTTTGTTGCATTTTCTGTGTCATAAAAATACATTTTTTAACTGATCTAAATTTTAGTTTAAGTTATGATATAATCTTCTCAACAAAAATAACACATAAAAAAAATTAAATGAAATAGAGGATTATTTAAACATTTTTTAAATTAGAAGGTAAATTAAATTCAAATTGTTGGATTTCAGTGAATTAATTGGCCGTGTGGAATATTTTGAAGAAACAAATGTCAATACTCGATACGGGCCTAAAAAACTTTTGCGAGTTATTTTGACAAATATACCACAAGCAGAAAATGTAACACCATGGGAGATACAGCTATCTATTTTTGAAGAACGCATGGACAGTCTGGCTCATCTTATTAAAAAAAACTATGTGAGTATATCAACATGTAATTTTTATCAACTGTTTTAATGCAGAATGCTTTATTATTCAATAATACAATATTAATAAAATAAAATATGATTTTATAGGTTCTTCATGTAGATGGAGCTTTCAGTACCACACGTGGACCAAAACCGCACAATAACAATTTTCAAGTTGGGTTTGATCTAACGGCCCACGTAAATACTGTCATCAATACTGTTGGCATTCACAAAACTTTTATGCAGACAGATGAACCCAAGAACATACCAATTGCAGAAGTATTGGATCACGCAGGAAAACTTGGTAAATTAATTTTATTATATAATTTTATAAATTCCCTGCTTATAAATGTTGATAGATACTGATAAGATGAATATTATATATGTTTGCGATTGTTGTCATCCATGCATAAAAACCTGTACACACTGATACTTAAATCAAATATACTTTTTCTGTTAACTGCAGCTACATATTGTTAAATGTTAAGTTTTTCATAAGCAATATACTAGATAAATCCATAATGACACAATAATATTAATAAAAAAGCAACATTTCTGAGATTATTTTTATTGATACCAATATACTTATAGATCCTTATTTATACGTATACAAATGTCTGAAAGCCAATGATTTGTTCTATTTGAAGAATTAATATAATTTTTTATCAGCATTTATCAGTTTTTAGCATAATTTGTTAACCGGGTTACTATTATTATATATCAATTTAAAATAAATAATTTTAATATATATTATTTCAGTTGAAGTGCAGGGATATGTGAGGATGGAATTCGATCGAATTTCCAAATACGACAACAAATTATTTGGTTCTATAACCGACCTCACATACAAACTGGATATTAAGTGCCCTGACATATCCTTTCCAAAAGTTAACCTCGGCGAAGAGGTAAAAATCATTGGCCGGGTGAAAGCGGATTTTCCGCCATTTATTGAGGTCGAAAATGGAGCTTTTATAAAAAAAACCATGTCAGCTCCAAAAAACCGAAAAGATATACGGCATGGTAATAAGCTACCCAAACCATCTGATGGTAATCCAGCTTTACCAAAGGTATGCATATGAATATATAATATGAATCTAATCTATTTGTATAAAACAAATAAATATCTAATTTTCTTTTTCAGAAACAGAAAGTGTGAAGAGAGTTTCAGAAACAAAAGCGCAATCGCATTGAATTACAAATTATATCCAATTATTTTAATTAAGTTAGATTGATCTGCAATCATTTTTGAAATTTTAATTAAACTGTGCCTGTATTCTAAGTTTTAATTAAAAATGTATACAAAAACGAAATTTATTTATTTACTTTAATTTAATATGCCTTTAATATCTTATATATCCTATATCTAAGTCTGTCAACATTGAACTCTCGCATTCTCTCTCTCTGTCTGTCTCTCAACTAATGGATTTCCCACAGAAACTAAAACTCTCTAAGTCTCTGATTAAATGAACAAATATCAAATGATTTGGAATGCAACTGTTGATATAGATAGAGATTGTTTTTTTTTTTTTTTTTTCAAAAAATAATATCATTTTATTAAAACATTTAAAAACAATTAAAATCAAAGTGACGCGCGTAGCGCGTAAAGAATCTAGTCTTGTGAAATGATTTATTGACTCTTTTTCTTAAAGTGCGTGCAATCGTCAGTTGACAACGGAGACTGAGAAATCAGATTAAGGTTATTTGGCCATAACTTGGCCATTTTAAGGCCAAAATGATCGCTCTTTGAGCCAGATTGTAAGGAATTGAATAAACTTTTACCCTATATGTTTGTTCTAAGTTTTATAATTGTGAATACACCCCGTAGAAACGTTTAAAATTCCACTTTTTCCACTTGAAAAACGCCCATTTTTGATAAGGGATTTGGGGGATTTAATCAGGCCAAATTAATTGCTTGATGGCGCATTTTGTAGGGGAGGGTTATACCCTCAGAGGGTTTTTGTAGTTTTTTTTACGATGGAAATTAACAAAGTGCCCCACATTTGAAAATCGCAAATTTTTGCCCTGACTCAGGTGGCTCTTTTTTTTCCTCCAGTGTATATGAAGCTTATGTATTATTGTAAATATATACAATTATAATTAATTGATATAAACAAATTCAATTGTAATTGCAAAACGGAAAAAATTTTTATTGCAGAATTTTCTTAATTTTAACATAAGAAATACGAATACACAAGAAAAAACCAGAAAATATCAGTATTTCGATGTTTGGCCAAAAATGGGTTAAGTTAATTAAATTATTAAATCTAGGTTGTAGGTTACTTTTTAATTGGATCACCAATTTGACTTTAAATTTTAAAGTAAGAAATGAAAAATTGTCTAATGTTGACATTTGACAATTTGAAATAATATTTATTTTTGATAAATCAAAAAATGTTTGTACCTTGAATGATACTTTTTATCATAAATATGATAAAAATTATTCTCTATTCTCCTAAGGGGCATCAATGTAGTACTTCATTATTATCGATTTCTAATCAATTATAATGATTGAATTTAATAATTTATTATATAAAATAAAATATATGGAATCATGTTAAGATTCGGAATCATAAACTCTCGTAGACATTAAAATTAGAAATTCATACATTTGCATGTCCTATAAGAAAGTACTGATTCATAATGATTGTCTATGAAATATCATAAGGTCAACTGGGGTAATTGTGACGAAAACAAACAGAGTTGAACTTTGAAATACCATGTCTGGCCTAATTTTAAACATATAATTATTTTATTTCTTTACACTATCAATTTGAAGCCTTTTCTAATGATATTCAAAGCTTATTATACGATCCCGGGTTTACTTTCTAAAAAATAGGATATTATATATCTTGCCTGAAAATCACACATTACCCCATAGTTTGGGATAATGTGTGACACAATATGGGGTGATTGTGTTATGAAGAATAATTTAATAATAAATAAATATTTTAAACATAAACAGATGAAAAATGAGTATAAGAAATTATATATTAAAATGTATGTATTTTTATAAAGATTTACATATTTTTAAACAATGAAACGTTATTTTAAATCGAGCCTCAATTAACTATTATCACAATCAAGTTGAAATCACTGATATATAATCATTTATTTGACTTAAATCAACATCAAAAAATACTTTAATTTATATCTAAAAGTAATGAACAAATCACATTCTATTTTTTGGCTTTCTTCCGCGTTTTTCCCCTTCTTTTCTTTTTCAGTTTCATCTTCTTTTTCTACTTTTATTTTCTTCGCTGGTTCTTTTTTTTTGGTGGTTTTCAATTTTGCAATATATTCTTCTTTTGTAATAATCTCTGCAACATCAATCCTTTTTAAAATAGCATAACAGGATTTAATGTATGAACTAGTTGTTATATTCATAAAAATAACACACATTTAGTTGTACACCCATTGTATGAGTACTGTAAATAAAGCTAAATACTACTTATTTTACTTCTTACTCGTCAAAATCACAAAATTGCGCAAGACTAACAATAATTTGACCAGCGTGACCAAGCGTGACGATTGCTGCGCACGCCAGCATGCGCGTCACAATTACCCGTTCGCGGACCGTCACAATTACCCCACCGATGAAAAAAATACAAATTAAGAATAAAATTGAAAAAACAAAATATAATCTTTTTAAATAGAGTATTATTTTGGTATTTAAGTTAATAATTGACAATATTAACAATTTAATTTTAAACAGTGATTATATAGAAAAAAATGACTTTGTATTGAAAATAATAAACTTCATTAACCTTAGATTTTTACATCGCAGTATACAATTTTTAAATATTATTCACTAAATTATTAATACTCTGTAAAACTTCTGTAAATCTGATCTTGGATGTTGATTGTTCAATATCCAATAATTTCCTCGATAGTTTGCTTCAATTTAATACATAAAAATTAATACAATCACAATTACCCCAGTTGACCCTATATTGGCTTTGGATTATTTGTTTCATTTTTTATATTATTTGGCAATGAAGTTTTAATCATGAATCTCTTAGTTCGTTGAACCGGGGTACTGAGTCGATTTCTTAGCGACGCGCTAGCAATCCCCAACGTCCCAGAAACAAAGTACATATTTTACTCACGTGAGCCATAATGTCTTCACTCAAACACTTTTCATAAGCATCTTTGTTTGTATTTGTTTCTAAAATGTAGTCTGCGATGGTTTTACCAATTTTTTTGATTTTTTCGTCCGAAAACTTCATTTTCTAAAACATATTAAACATATATTTAAGTAATTGCTGTTGCGTTCGCAGAATATAGTCGGAAAAACTTGATGTGCAGAAATTGGTTAAAAAGTAATAAAAAAGTCGGAAGACGATGGACAATCGAATAATGAGCATTAATTTTTCTAAATTATAAAAATTTTATCTATTTTTTTAATTTGTACACATTTTCTAAGATTTTCTACATTCTCAATGTTTTCAAAAATTATTAAATTTCTCAAATTTTTTAACTTTTTCAAAATTTTTAAATTTTCCAAATATTTAAAAAATTTTCAAATATTTCAAATATTTGTTTTTTTTTATTTTCCAAATTTGACAAAATTTCTTCATTTTGCATATTTTTTAAAAATTCTCAAACTTTTCAAAATTTTACAAAATTCTTTAAAATTTTTAAAACTTTCAAATTCTCCGAATTTTCAGCATTTTTTTGTATATTCAAATTTTTCCGTTTTTTTTAATATTTCACATTTTTAAAAATTTATCAATTTTCCAAATTTTTCCAAATTGCCCAAATTTTTTCAAATTTTCTTAATTTCTCAAAATTGTTGAATATTTCAAATTTTTTATATTATTCCGAATTTTTCAAAAATTTTGCATTTTCCAAAAATGTTGCATTTTTAAAAATTTCTAAAATTTTTCCAAAAATGTTGCATTTTTAAAAATTTCTAAATTTTTTCCAAAAACTTCAAATATTTTGACATTTGGCAAATTTTAAAAAATTAAAAGAATTTGAAAAATTGGAAAATTTTGGAAAATTTTAAAAATTAAAAAAAAAGAAAAAATTTGAAATATTTGAAAAAATTTTCAAAATTCGGAAAATTTCAAATATATGAAAAAATTTCAAAAATTCGAAAAAATTGAAAATTTGAAAAAAGACTTAAAAATTTAAGATAATTTAAAAACTTTTGAAAATGAAGAAATTTTAAAAAAATTGAAAAATGGAGCAATTTTGAAAATTTTGAAAATTATGAAAATTGTACAAAAATTTAAAAAAAAACGGAAAAGTTTGACATATTTGAAAAAAGTTTAAAAAATGTACAAATTTTTAAATTTCAAAAAATTGTAAAAAAATTTGAGAAATTTTGAAAAATTTGGATAATTTAGAAATTTTTGAAAATTGTAAAAAAATTTGAAAAATTTGAGAAATTTTAAAAAATTTGGATAATTTAGAAATTTTTGAAAATTTTCAATTGAAAAAAAACGAAAAAGTTTGAAATTTTTTGAAAAATTTTAAAAGTTCGGAAAATTTTAAAAATTTTGTAAAATTTAAAGTTTTGGAAATTTTGAAAAATTTGAGAAATTTGAGAAATTTTAAGAAGTATAGAAAAATTTGGAAAATTGATAAATTTTTGAAAATGTGAAATATTAAACACTACAAAAAGAAACTTCTTATAATAAGAGGTTTATCTCTCTTACAGGTACATTTGAGGTTAGAAATTCGCAGATTAAGATGGATAAAACCTCTAAAATGTTGCAAACATTTTAAAATAACAGGTTTGCAAGAGACTTCTTTTTATAGTGAAAAAAAAAACGAAAAAACTTGAATATTCAAAAAAATGTTAAAAATTTGGAGAATTTGAAAGTTTTAAAAATTTCAAAGAATTTTGTAAAATTTTGAGAAGTTTAAGAAATTTCAAAAAATTTGCAAAATTGGAAAATAAAAAAAAAAATTTGAAATATTTGAAAAATTTTTGAAAACTTTGAAAACGTAGAAAATCTCAGAAAATGTGTAAAATTATGGGTTAATTACTTATGATTTTACTGTATAACTTTGAAAATACTTATTTTTTTTCAATTGTAACATAAAAAAAATTATAGAATTCACTTATAACTCTATTTACCGCCGAAGTAAAAAACAAATTTTTGTCTTCAAAATTTTCACAATTTTCGCGATTTTTTGCAATTTTTCGACCGAGATTAATTGTTGTGCATATTTTGTATGTTTTTTTGTCTGAATTCATCACCACAAGCATAAAAATATCACAATACGCAAAAACAATATTTTTCGAAGTTTAATACTAAATACTGCCACTTCATCATATAAGTTGCATGAAATTTTCTGTCTCAAAATAAAAATGCAGATTGAAAAATTATATATTATGCACTTACCTTTTTGTTAATCGGGCTCGAAGAATGATTGTCGGGTTTCCAACAAAATATATTTCGATATAAAAACGTATTATTTCACTGTCACACTTTAATTACAAAATTGCAATAACGAATGCTACAATGAAACTAAAATTTTCTTTCTTCAAGTATTGTGTCCTATTATTTTACTCTTGTGTTTCCACCGCGTTCTAAGAAATGTATTATTGACATTTAGAATAATAGTTTTAAATTCTGTTTCACAAAACATAAATGTTTTGTGAATCATTTATTCTTATATATTATAATGATTGCTCATATATATTCATATAAATTGTATATTCTAGTAACAATTATATTCTCATTATGTTGGAAATATATTTCATCATATCTGTATGATGAAATATCTGTTTGAAATGTTTGAAATATCTGTATTTTTAATAAGAACATCAAACTTATAAACCTTTTTATTCATTTAAATATAATTCTACATAAAATTTAAGACAAAAGGCTTTTTCTAAACGTATATAGATAATAAAACCTTAAATTCCTAATTTGGTCCTGAAATAAGACAATCCATACCTTAACTTCTTATATCTAACGTCTTTTTCTAGGTCATTAGTCAAATTGTAGTAGAATATTATAATCGAGAATCTAGCTCATATTATAACAAAGTCAAACATTTGAATTTTCAGAAATCGCTGAAAAATATTACGAAATTTTTAACGAAATTTTGTCTTTTATAGGCATTACATTACATTTTAGAAAGTTTTAAACCATACAAAATGAATAAAATGTTTTTGGAAAAGCTTCATCTTTTTTAATATTATTGAAAATTAAAAACTTGTTTTTCCGTAGAAAAATGATAAATTTAGTCACAAAAATTCGGATCGGCAACAAAATCGGCGAAAAATCATATATTATATAACATATTCATTAAATACATTTTAATAATAAAATTTCAACTGCATTCTACATTTTATTGGTATTTCATTATATAGTTCAGTGGGTTTTGAGTCATTATTCAAAAAAAAGTTTTTTCGAAATTTGGACCTTTTTAATTTTTAATCTTTTTTAATCTTTGCTTAATATATAAGGTTATGCTAGCATTTTTGAAAAACCATGTTTTTTGAAATAAAATGTTTCAATGTATTGATAATAATTAAACACTTTATATTTGGAATAAATATCTATACGAAAATAAAATTTTTTTTATAAAATCAAATTTAAACTAAAAAGGGCATTTCCATTTGAAGGATTTATAAAATTTAAATTTATTTTACACAAAATATTGTGAATAAATTGTTTATTTTTTAATCTTATATTTATATAACATAATAACATAAAATTATATATATAACATATAAAATGATAAATATATATTTATTCATTCTATTTTTATATGCACTTTTACATACAATATTATTTTACGTTGAACTATAGTTTAAAGAAACGGATAAACGAAAAATACGAATGACTAATATACATCTCTTTCGAAAATATTTGTGGTCGAAGAAAGATAATCCTATTATCTTTTTACAACCGAAAAAGCATCTCTTTCGATCTTTGGAATAAGACATTGTGTAAAACTCACTTTTTATTATTATTTTGAATCAAGGTGAAAATATAATATAATTGTTAATATCCATCAACAAGTTTATTTGAACATAAATATGTATATAGACGTTTAGTTATCAATAAAATAAAAATTATATTAAAAAAATTATTGATAAAAAATGTTCAATATAAATTATACATTAAACACTGAAAATAAACAATTTACAGATTTAATACATGAATGATTTAATAGATAGTTTGTTACATGAAACGCTTCTAATGATAAAACGAAAAAATATAAACTAATCTTATACAGAATTCTGAAAAACTCAATGTTTTTTATTATTGCTGGTTTCTAATAGCTTAAAATTGTCTGAACTATAATCAAGTACCAATAAATGACAAAATGCCGTTAAAATTTTTGTATTATTTTTTACGATGTTTCGAGAACTTCTCAGCCGACTTGAATTTTGTGTCCAAATTTGCTGCTTTTCTGTTGAAATACAAGAATGTGAATCTAATAATATCAAGAACGAAGAACTTTTCGATCAAATTTTCCTCTTAATTTTTTGGTTTATAATAATTGCTTAAACCCGTCTAAAAAACAATAAAATGAGAATAAAGGACAACATTGCCTTAAAAACTTTTAATTATTTTTAGCGATTTATTGTGTCGGAATTTTCTGCTGAATTTTTTTATGATTTTCTGCTGAAGTACTAGTTTGTAAATCTAATAATATAAAAAAAAGAACAAGTTTTCGAACAAATTTGGTTTTTGATTTTTTGGTTTTTAGTTGCTTAAAAAAGCCTGAAAAGTAATAAAATGCCAAAAAAGACAAAATTTCGTTCAAAACATTAAACGTTAATTTTTTTGTTATGGTTTACGATTTCTCGGCGATTTCTCAGTGAATTAAAATTTTTGTGATCAAAATTATATTTTTTCTGCGGAAACTTTAGTTCGTAATCTGATATGTAATATCAAAAAAGATCAAGATTTGAAAAAACAATTTCGGGGGTTTTGCTTCCTAATGACTTGAAACAGTCGAAAATATAATAAAAAGCCAATAAACAATTATATAATCATAATCATATCAAAAAAGAACAAATTTTTTAAAAACATTGCTTTTGGATTTTTTGGTTCCTAATTTTTTAAAGAAGCCTGAAAAGTAATAAAACGCCAAAAAAGACAAAATTTCGTTTAAAACATTTTTTGTAAACATTCATTCTTTGACAATTTTTTGGACATTTCTCCGCCGACTTGTAATTCTGTGACCGAATTTCTTGTTTTTCTGTGGAAACATTGGTTTGTAAGTCAAATAATATCAAAAATGATAAAGGTTTTGAAGTTCTTTTTGTTTCCATTTTTTTATTCTGAATGCCTTTAAACAGTCTGAAATAATCAAATACGAATAAACGATAAAATTCCGTTAAATTTTTTTTATGGTTTACGATTTCTCGGCGACTTCTCAGATGATTTAAGTTTTTGTGAAAAAATTACAGTTTTCCTGCGAAAACTTTAATTGATGAATCTAATAAAATCAAAAATAACAATTTTCAAAAAAATTTTTGATTCCGAATTGCCTAAAACCGTCTAAAATACTATAAAGTGATAATAAAAGACAAAATTATTTTAAAAACCTGAAAAACTTTTATGTAATTGTTTTTAAGTTTTTATGATCAAAATTATTTTTTTTCTGTAGAAACTTTAGTGTGTATAAATCGAATATGTAATATCAAAAAATAACAATAAGTTTTCGAAAAAAAATTTTGGGGGTTTGATTCCTAATGAATATAAAGAATATTTTGTTACAATTTGTTTCTTTTTTTCAAAATATTCTTAATTTTGGATGTTTTTTATGCGATTTCTCAGTCGACTTGAATTTTGATGAGTAGTAGAGGCACACTTTGGCCAGACGCTGACATCAGCACATTCTGACGTCACCATCCAGACAAAGTGCAGGTGAGACATTGCGGGGGGAGGGGGAATATGCAACCTTGCAAAATACATATAATTTTGCAAGATTCCTAGAAAACTTAGAGGTAAGAAATTGCAGGGGAGAGGGGTATATGCAACCTTGCAAAATTCATATATTGTCGAATTTTGCAAGATTCCTGGAATAATTAGAGGTAAGAAATAGCGGGGGGAGGGGTATATGCGACCTTGCAAAATTCATATATTGTCGAATTTTGCAAGATTCCTGGAAAAGAGAGAGAGGTAAGAGAGAGGATAACCTGACTCACCAAAAAATTTTTGGTTTTGGTCGCG